>CALNXK010000254.1:77500-167500 GCA_942486035.1 Porites lobata
AAATAGATCTTTAATATTATCTACATTCACGGGACACCTCTAAATGAGGAGGGAATGAAGCAATGCCAGTTAATCACCAATTAACCTGCAATCAGGCGTTCTTCCAAAGCTAAATCCAACTAAAAGAAGTAATTGACGAAAAAATAAGACTGGAGTAGGTCGCTGATAAGCTGGTTTGTTTGTTTTTTGTTTTTTATCTTATTGGTAATCAGGAGCCCATAGGCTCCTGGTAATAGTTCGTAATAGCCCACGTTCAATAAAGAAAAATTCTAACATGAATCCGAGGCTTTCTGGTTACATTTCTATATTAGGTTTGGTTTTCTATGTGCTCGTGTAAAATTTGCAATTTTTGTCCGTGTTAGATATCGAACGCAGCTACTAGTGCCAGTCCCTCCTGAGTGCTGAATTTTCAAGATGGCGTCGCTCTGTTATTTTCTAGTTTCATCCTATCGTTCAGCACTTTTTACCCTTTGAACAAGTAACCTAGGCAGTATTTCGAGCTTTTTGATATTTTCTCCAGCTGCTGAACATACTTTACAGCGAAATATGGAAGAAAATTCACGAAGAGGACTTAAAACAAACACGAAGGGATCGGCCTGTTTGCAAGAAAAAGCTTGGAAACTATAACAAATGTGAGTTTTCTAATTTCTTCCTGTTTCAATGGCCCAAAATGATTATTAGTGTTTTGGTTACATGGATGATAGTAGACTGCAATTTGACTGTCAGAGTTGTTCTGTCGTTTTAGTTGTGCGCTGTAGATCAATTCAAAAATGCCCGATTTTTTGCTCGTTTGCAGACACTGCGTTTAGGTCAGATAAAATAAGAAAATTTTAGTCTTGTCCGTGGCTGCTTAACAAATCTTATGGTTTTAGAAAGTAGTTCTGTGATGTATTGTATCGCATGCGAAAAATAAACCTCGCTCGTTAAATTTTGAGGGTTCTGTGAGTTTCAGAAAATGGTGAAAATTTGCTTATAAAAATGGCGTCCGAGGGGGTCGAATAAAGAGATGCTCGTATCTCTAATACAAGAGCAGTGAAGAGCTTATGTTTATTATATTTGTCCATTACTCCACCAGACCTATCTGTGATGTTAGTATGAACTTATTCTGTTGACCCCCTTCCGTTGACATTTTTAACATTTTGCCCGGTTTTCTCTGACAACCACTGTTAAACGGTAAACACTGAGAAGGGCATCTGTAGCTACCTCCTGAAATTCTATCGTAGGAAAGGCGAGACGCAGTGGGGAGAACCAATCAGAGTTTTGCGTTGTGAGAGCAACGCATAAGGTCAAAAGCTTGGATTTTGTCTGTAGTCCCTCATTTTTCTCTCTCACCTCCGCTTCTCACCTTTTCTCGCGTGAGGTGATTTTCACGCGCGCCCGCGTTTCGCTTGCTCTACTATCTTTCAGGAAATATGAGGAATACTGGTAGTCTACCGCCAAATCAGCCTTTTGCGTCCAACTGTTTCTTCCGGCCAAAAGTAGCCATCATAAACGAGATATAAAAGTGAGTGCAACCATTGCTTTTTTGCTTCTCCTCCTTTCCTTCACCCCTCGCTCTTTCTTTTTTTCTCCTTTCCATGCCTTCGTTACTGTGATTTTGGAGCTACTCTGGCTTAAGAAGCCTACCTTAATGACTCCTTTTCACTCAAATAAAAAAAAAAATGATTGGTTTCCAAAGAATTCTGCTAATCTTTGAAAATGGCAGGTGAAGTTTCAGGCCCTTTGGCATCAACGCTGCTCATTTTGCAAAATATTCTAACCCGATTTTCGATAACGTTACCACCGAATGGGCCGGCTTTTGCGTCCAACAGTTTTTTTCGGCCGAAAACCCGACTTTTGACGCCTGTGTGAAAGTGCACCCGTGAGTCACGTGCTGCTATTCACAAGTTTCTTTGTGTCGAAGCAGCGTCGACTCTACTCTATGCCAAGGAAACTACAACCGCTCAGCTGTGAAGGCAGTTTTGTTTTCCTGATCGCTTGGTTATTCTAAATGAAGATAGAATACTTTCAAACGATCAGGTAAAGGGATTTTGCAGAAATGCTAGAAAATGTTCTGACTGCCGGGCGTTTAGTTTTTTTAAGACCCTCCCGCAGGTGCCGGGCATATAGCCACAGTGTTGTGATCATTACTGCCGCTCCTTGGTCCTTTCTAATTAAAATCAGCTAGTAAAGTGTTTTAATTTAAAACACCTGAACTTAAGAAAATAGAGCAAGTCTTAATATGTTCTTCAATGCGTGATCAACCTTATAAGCTGAAAGGTGATTGCAGAACGTTTCGGATATCTAGTTGCAAAATTTGGCGTTTCTAAACCATTTGTCTATTTACATACAGCTATTTTGAGAAAGGTTGTCGGAAAAAGTGCACGCGACAATCTCGATGGTATTGTGGGTGTTTTTGAGTTCACTGTTCTTCAAAGAAATTTGAGAGAATGGCACGAGAAGCCATGGACATATGTTTGCTAGTGCTAAAGTAAGGTAACAAAAGTAGGTTCGACAGCTATAGTGTCAGGAACAGTGAATTGATTGTATCCCATATTACCTTTCAGGATTCTCGCGTGCACATTTTTTTCCGACAACCTTCCTCGAAATAGCTGTATGTAGTTTTAAACGCTGTACCTAGAAATATCACTGGTAACTACAAAAAGAAATGTTGTCATTCGTTGGCTATATAGGCTGTGGTGTTGTTAGTATGTCTGACAGTCTCCACTCTAGCTCCGATTCTTGCCAATCTCGTGCAGGCCTACCAAGCCCATTTTTATGATTTCAATATAAAGCTAAAAGGACCTCGAATTAGAACTTCATGGCGTTTTGAGGATACCTAGATCACCCCATAAATGAGAACCTTAAGGTCTTGACTCAGCCTCAGCTCAAAAGGTGAGGCTCCTATCAAAAAATAACAATAAATATATAAAGAAGTACTTTAGACACTGCATACACAATTAATGACGTTTATCAAATCACACTCTACTCAGTAACATATCATGCAAGCGCTCCCCTAAAATTAAGAAGAACGTCCTCTCACTTAAAAAATTAGTCAAAAATATTTTGTTTACATGTGTGTTCGTGATTCTAATATTTCAGTTTCAGGCCAAGTTATGCCCTTCATAAACTGCGGTTTCATTTTGAGCACTTTAGTTATTAGGTCATATCCAACTGGTGTCACTTTAAACAAACGTTGACATGAACGTGAAAGCCTTTTACCAACAAGGCTCTAAGCTTTCCGTTTGGCACACTAACAGAAAAAACAAACAATGGAACGCAACACTTGAGGAATCTTTGGAGGGAGGGGATGCCGGTGTTAGTATAAACCACTGGATTAAGAAAGAAACAAAGGGTGACTGTTTTTGCCTTCAATTTAGATAACAACTTTTGGGACCCGGTGACAATCTGAAATACCTCCTCCCAGAGTTTGCTTGGTTCCCCCTCGCATTGTTAAGTCAGTACCATCTCTGAACAGATTGATGGATCCAACACGTAAAAAACTTGCGTGCTTTGAATCTCAACTTCCCTTTGTTACTGGAAGCAGAATGGTTGGCGAGTGCACTTTTTTGCTGTGCACCTTATACAGTGCTCTTTCCCCAGAGGATTGAAGGGTAACTTGCGTTAAGCATTGCACTTTATTACGGCATGTCAAAATATTCCAGCGGGTTCCCTTTACCTTGGCTGAACTGTACATGTTTCAGAGCCCGCGCTCCCTGCTTTTTTGATAATTTCTGAAGTATTAATTTACAGCTTTTGATTATATTGGAACAAGGACCCGAGAGAGTGAGAGAGTGAATATTTTTTTCTAAGTTAAATTATGAGGCAGGAACTGAATAATTAAAACTAGTGACATCCGATATTGAACTGCAAGCTTGCTAGCTAAGGTAATATTTTTGTTCAGGTTTCAAATACCATCCCCAGTGCTGCCCATAAAACCGGAACAAAACTGAATGCAGGGCTGGCAGTACGGTAAAGGGCTGTTTTATTTGAGTTCAATATTTCGGCTAACAAAATTAGCCTTCCTCAGGGGGGTGGTGGGGGTTAACTCAACAAATGTTTATATATACGGGGAGATACGGAGAGGCTCCACCCCAAGGTCTAACCCCTTACCCTTTATACACCATTTTTCACGAGAAGTTACTCATTTCGCATACCCTCTATTGACAAATCAGGTGACCGTTTCACGTACCTTGATTAGAATTTTGCATCCCTTTCCAGACAGGTAACTAATTATACAATAAAGTGGTTGATAACGTACAGTTCAAGTTCGTCCTTGGGGTTTAAACCATGATCTGGTGTACGAGTTTCCCTCGGCTCCATTTATGAGGTAAGCTTCTCTTGCTTTACGGCGTGACATGCTGGGTGTAGGTTGAAGTTCAAAAGAAATAAGTTCTATGTCTGTTATTGAGTGGCCAGGATGGTTGAAGTGCGATGGGACTGTAGCTGTTGCGTTAGCGTGGAGTGGATTGTTTTGGTAACCGAAATATTGGCCTCAAATAAAACAGCCATTTGCCGCATTAATTACCAGACTTGCATTCAGTTTTGTTCTAATTCCCACTTCAAGTGGCGTCTGGCATTGGCATCTCTACATTAGAGATCCGGCAAGAAAGAACTAGTCGGTTTTATTTACGCGTTGAGTGGACCTCTGCATCAAAGGTTTATAAAATCGGGTAAGTGATATCCAAATATCACTAAAGGTAGACTATATATCCAAATAATCCGGTATCCTCTGATGATATCATTTTCACGAATATGCTTGTATACCTAGTTTGAGAGTAAACCATACTGTTTAATTACGACAGCTACTAATTTGAGTTTTTAAATCGCAGAGCCCAACTTTTTTGCACTGAGTACATCCATCGAGACCCTCCAGTTAAGAACAAAAGCGGTTGCCTTATGAGTACTTAACTTCGCAATGTTGGCAACACAGTATTTCGCAGGGTTATATTTTCGCGATTTCAAAGGAAAAAACGAAAAAAGGCATTAAATTTCGCATTTTAAGCGTTCTCAACTTTATTTTGTTTTTCAAAAAGTTATAATTATGTTTCTTTAAAAATTTTCTTTAAAAACTGGAACAAGTAATGTGTGAAATCTCACAACTGAAGAGACAAAATGAACTTGCTAGAAACAATTGTGCTTTTGTCGATACATATCCTATTTACCTGTTGAAATTTTAATTTCCTGTGATTTGAATTTTCTATATGGGTACTGATCCAAGGACTAGACCACCTGCTACTTATGACGTCATATCTCTTAACCATAGTAACTGACCATCACCAAACTTGTCTCAAAATGCTCGCGAGGGATAAACGAACAGCTACTGAAAACTTCAGGTGCTGATGTTTTACCGTGTAGGAAAAAAAATTCAGAACCTTCACCCCCCCCCCCTAATCCCCATCTCGGAAATTGGATTGGAATAGTTTTTTATATTTCACTATTGATGAAAAAAATTGAGGAGAGCCGACAAAACAACAGCGAAAGAGGAAAAAAGCAGAACGAGACGTAGGCTTGCACTTTTTATCAGAGACAAGCTTCAGCTAAGCTTTAATAAGCTTATATGCTTCTGTTTATTTTTAAACCGGTTATTTCACCCAAAATTGTTCATTTTTATTTGTACATCCAGAAAAAAAGTTATTATTACTTTTAATTCCTACTTCATGTCCTTACTCATATTATAACTTTTACCAAGCGTTTTTTTAATACAAACAATATAAGCTTACTTCGTTTTCTTTGTCATTTCGCGGTGTGTATACATAGCGGCATATTTTGCCATCTTAGGATTTTGTCAAAGATTTGAAATAAAAGGCTGGCAAAATGATACATGTCTCAATATGTATATAATAAACACAATTGCACACGGAAAGTTTTTGTACGTACTTTCCATGAAGTATTCTATATTTATTTAGCTTATGGCGATATTTCATTTCTGTTTTAACTTCACATAACTGAAATTGGTGCTACATACGTAATAAGATGTAACTTTAAAATATGAGAGAAATAAAATGTGCGAGCTGGGAAGCTAAATAAACTATATGGTTTTCTCGTTTGCTCCCCACCCAATTAAAGTCGGTTTGTAAGCAGGTGAAAACAGAACAAAAAGGAATAGATAAATAAATTAATAAATTAGATGAATAAATAATTGCGTAACTGAGTAACAGAAAGCAAAAACTAAGGGCACGCAAACCCGCCCATCCCCACCCACCCCTCAGCCCGAAAAGGAAGAACTTCTGTGTCTTTTTTACGTTTTCCTTAATTTTCCGTGGGGTGCTAATAAATAATTTTATTTCTGTCCTTCACAGTACATAATGTTTGAGTAATTTGGGAAATGCGAAAGTGCTTGAGTCTTTTATTGTAGAGGGATGGTCTTTCCAAATATCTCTAGCGATGAAAGAGAGTGATTGTTTTACTACATTAGTTCGCACTCCAAACTTATAAAGATTCTGTTTAGCTGCATATGTGGTGTCGTATCCATTTATATTACTGCCATATTGAAACATCTCATTAAATACTCCAGGTATACTGCAGGCCTTTATGCCACGAATAAATGAATTTTAAAACATGAAGGTGATTATTATCGACTGTTAAAATTCTTATCAAATGCTAACGTGCATTCTTAGCCTCTAATTCCAAAGATATGCAAGCCTCTAACTCAACTTGTTTTTCTCTCTGGAAGTATTTTTTTAAGAAGACATCTTCCATTTTTAAGTGCAGGGGCGTTAAAGATTTAGAGACAAAGTTTTGAATAATTGATGCTGCAGACATAAACAAGCTAAATTAGCAATGTCAAAACAAAAAGACTTGAAGAGATTCTACGTGGCATGGCTTCATTCAAAAGTGGCCACTAAAATTATTATTGGTCATTATTCTTCCATAGAGTGAGAGCGACGCTGCCAAACTTCGCAAGCCCAGCAATCCAGTTTCTGAAACCAACTAACTCATAAAATAAAACTTCAAGGAAGACTTGGTACTTTACAGTTTCCTACAAAATTCTGGTGAGTAAGGACCAGCTAAAAAATAAAATAAAATAAAAATAAATTAACTGAGGAGCAGGTTTCATGAACCACAGTATTTTGTATAGCAAACACAAAGGTTGGAAACCATATTTGATTAATGAAATAAAACCATGTGTAAAGGTGGCGCATCGGAATAGTATCACGGACCATAGGATTTGATCCATAGCGAGTCTCAAAAGTTAGACCTACAAATTAAGTAAATAGCACCACGTGAAAGTTCTGCTGAAGAGGTTTCAATTGAATGGTAACATCATAGGATTCCATACACAGACACAAAAGTTAGAACTACATACTAAATAAATAGCACCATTTGAAAGTACTGCTAAAGAGGTTTCGTTTGCATGCAGACTCAAAAGTTAGACCTACATATTAAGTAAATAGCACCATGTAAAAGTATCGCTAAAGAGGTTTTACAAATTTGCCTGATGATTTTGCTCCCAGAAACAGAGTCTATAGAGGGACCTATTGGTTCCTGAACTTTGCAAAAGACTGCTGAATTTTAAAGATTTCAAGTGACCACACCCACACGCAATTAAGTTCGTTCACAAGATAGCCGTTGAAATATTATACAACTATCTAAGGGGAGGTGAATAGTGCTGGTAGTATTATTTAGTGCGTTCACCGACACTGAAAGGGCGATATTTGTTCAGTTTAGTATTTACCAAATCAGTTGGATAAAAATGAAAAAAGTAACTTTTTGCAAATTAAAAACGTCACTTAGTTAAGGAACTATATCTACAATTCACAAACATTTACGATATTTTTTCAAGTGCATTTTTACGCTTTTGTTGCAAATTCAGCATGAAAATAATTTCTACCTACCGGTAAACACCGACAAGCCAAAGTTAGTCGCTTTCTTGGTATTTGTTTGTACGACTGATTCATTTATCATTTAAATTTCGTGTTCCGAAAATGTCTCGAAGCGAGACGCCATCTTGGCTCCGGTCGCAAAACAGTGAATAGCAAAGGATATTCCGAGTTACGGGAGCCAATCAAAACGCGCGGAAAAGTGCTATTCACCAATTTGGTAATTAAGTACAATTCAAAATCTTAAACGTCGATAAAACGGCTTCCAAATGGTTTTAGAAGTGAAGAAACAGCAAAAATAAAAAACAAAAACAAAAACACAAGGTGCGTCATTTTTATTTCTATTTGGAATTTAGGACGTATTTTGATCATTTTGATACCCCTAGTTCTCTTATAAAGTCTCAACGAACTCCCTCAGAGTTTGGGCCGCCTGCGTCTTATCTTCGATCTATGCGCTGTATAAGACACCTGCCGGTGCAGAAATGAACAAGACAGTCAAGATTTCAGTTGGGATCGAAATTAAAAGTTCTTAGTTTTAAGAGTATCCTAGTTCTTAAGTTAAAAAATTTTCTCAAAGGGTTTGTACTTAACCTTTTTTCAGAAAGTGAGAGCTTTTGGAATCGTAAATGGCCTATTGTATTGTTTGGTCAACCGACATCGCCGCCTTCAAGCTTTTCACAAACCAACCAAACCAAACCAAACCAAACCAAACAACCCTTCCTTTTTAGATAGCACTCGTTTGCGAGAGCCGAATATTTATTCAAAGTTAAATTTTGAAGCAGGAACTGAATAAAACTACTGATACCCAACATTGAGTTTCATAAAATGAACTGCAAGCTTGCTAAGTATATATTTTGGTTCAGGTTTCAAGTAACAATTTCAAGAATCGTTGGTCACGATTATTTTGAAGAGAGAAAGGAAAATAACTCACAAAAATAGTCGCGCTATTAAACCCGCAATTACAAACAGTACAAAGTCACCAACTTCGTAAAACGAGTCGAGTTTCCGCCACATCCTTTAATTTACAGCCGTACTCCCTTAGGGCTGTCTATAAAAGCAGTCGGCAAGTTATATCCAAAAATTACCAAGAAAGACTATTCTAAATATTCCGCTACCCTTTGAGAATATTTTTCATGAACTAGACGATTTATCCTGCTTCGTTACAACAGCTATTTTATTGAATTTGAGTTTCGAAATCGCAGAGCCCAACATTTTGGGGCTGAGTACATTCATCGAAACCCTTCAGTTAAGAGCAAAGCCGTTATATGTGAACATGGGGTTTATGTGACGAAAATTTGCAAAATATAGATGCATAATTCGATTTGTTTGAAATGCTAATTCGTGAAGTATTTTGAAGATGGACAACGTATCGCGTCCAGCTAAAGAAATCAAACTTTTTTGTACGTTTTAGAAACGGAAATATAAATATTATTTAAACGTTGAAATTCTCAGCGACTTTTTTCCGAAATGTTTTCTTCAAAAAGAGATGCAGGCCTCTAACTCACCTTGACACATTTTCTATTTTTTTTTTTTCAAAACCGTTTCCCACTTGTTTTTGTGTTTAACTTTCTAAGACTGCAACACGATGCAGAAAACGAAAGAGGAAATTCAATCTTTGAGTGCAGAAGCGTTAATGACTTCCAATCAAATTTTAGAGAAAATTAGGTTTTGAATAATTGATGCTGCAGTCATTAACAAGTTAAACAATTTCAAAACCTGAGAAAGCATTGAAGAAATTATACGTGGCTTTATTCACCAAGTGGCCACTAAAATTGTTCCAAAGAGTGAGATGCATATGGATGCTGCCAAGATTTGCAAGCCCAGCAATCCAGTTTGTAAAATCAACTAATTAACTCCATGGCCAATTTAAAAAAAACTTCGAGAATGACTTGATACATTACCTTTTCTAAAATTTTCTGATGAAATAGTATGCTAATAATAATGATAATAATAATAACAATAATAATAATAATAATAATAATAATAATAATAATAATAATAATAATAACTGAGGAGCGGGTTTCATTATAGCCACTTCTAATTAGTCATTAGAAACTACCATGCGGTGAGATTAATAAATAGAAACATGTGGAATTCCCACAGAAAATGTCTCATTTGTATATAGTTACCACCTAGGATTTCAGCTGATTTCATTCACACCGACTCCAAAGTTAAAAATGTTACTGCATATGTTTAAGTAAATGGCACCATGTGAAAGTGTTTTTGGAAGAGGTTTCACAAATTTGTCGGATTAATAAAATGGATCGCTAATATAGAAAATTTGATCATGAGTCCTTGGCTTAGCTTTGGACCAAAAGCGCAAAAATCGTCATCAAAAGAGAAATGGCTAGGTTATTACTTGAGTCTTACTAGCTAGGTTATTGTCATCGGTCAGATAGATGGACGTACCATCCGTATTAATTATTTGCTTAGAATGTAGCTACTATTCATGAAATTTTTTTTTTTCAGTTCTGTCAAAATGACGGCGAGTTACACCATTAGTATTGCATTCCTTTTTATGCTGAGTCAAACATTCACTGAAACACTCTCTCAACAATGCATCAATGGTGGGTCAGAGAAATCCATCTCTGGCTGGAGGCTGCAAAACCACGTCTACAAGACGCTAAAGGCAAACTTTGGATATGAGTTCGTACTTATTTGTCGTCAGGAAACCAGGTGCCAAAGTTTCAATTGGGTGATCTCTCTTAATATGTGTGAGTTCAGCGACAGAACCAAAGAAGCCAGACCTGAGGATTTTGTTCCCGATCCAGACAGATATTACTACAGGCGAGACATGAATCGAGGTGAAGTTTATGTTAGTTAAGATCTCTCAGTATTGAAAGAATTTTTAAGGTGCCCCAGTGCAATTTTCGTGGCATCATACCCGGAGACATCTAAATTTCAGTCATCATTTCCAGGAAATATTTATGTTAATTTGTTAGAAAAATTGACAACTTAACTGATCAATAACACACGACAAAAAAAGCTGTGCGTTTTATGAAAGAGGTACTATGTATGCTCGAAACTTTCATGTCCAGCCAGAAAATATGACAACATTTTGCGCGATTGAGACCTTGTAACGAAAATTAATTATCGGCATCCTTATTATTGGGTGTTTCTTCAGTGTCGCGGAAACCATTGTTGGTTCGCTTCTGTGGGTAGTGTCTAATAATTCTTTTCTATAGTATTACGTCGTTTAGTGATTGCACCAATCCGCAACACCAAGAAACCACCTTATTTGGCAGGTTGTTCTGAAAGAAAAATTTGTGTGTTTACTTTTAGACTTAGTAACTTCTCCTCATTGTTTTGTAGTTTTCTACTTTGTTAAAAATCGGTGCCGCTGCTGCTGTCCCGCGATAAGATACTCCGGTCAGTCGTCTACTTCGTCTCTCACATTATGATCATTCATGGTTTTTATAGTGGAGCACCATGCGTAAGAAAAAATGGTAACCCATAGATGCGAGAGATTTGGTAAACGTGTGAAAACACGTCTGTCTGCCCCCTACATGTAAGCCGGAATGAAGTTTTCATTCAAGCAACCCCGCGTTTTGGCAGCACTTCAGTAAATCCCATGGCCACCCGGACTGTTAGAGAGAAAACGACAACAAACTTAAGCCGAGTCCTTTTTTTTCTGACTAAATCTTAATTATGTCTACACTGACGTGGATAACAGAGAAAGAGCTAGAGCGAGAGATAAAAAACAAAGAAGACGAATTTCGTTGAAAGAACAGGATGAAAATTATGTAGTGGCGGTGAGAAAATGAGAAATGCTAGCGACCAGTAAGGTGAAAATGAGCAGCAGTGAAGAAAAAAGAAAATTAAGAAAAAAACTATTTGTGAACACATACGACATTTCCTCCATAAAACGTGTAACAACGGCAAAGAAATGTAGAAGGAAGTATAATTATGCTGCACGTGCATAGTTGTTGTTTTGCTACTAAATCCAATTAATTTTTTGCTCTTCTCGTTGTCTTCGCCGTTTAGCATTATATTATTTTTGATAAATACGCAATAACATTTCACACACTTGACATTTTAATAGTTTATGTAAGAATGGCTCAAGGTTTGTTTGCAGATTATTTTTCCCGTAAATCACCCAGTCCTTCCACTGTATCAAATATTAAGCACAGAATTGAAAAAAATTTCTTCATAGTGGTTTCAAGTTTATTTCTTTATTTTATTTTTAGCATTTTTTTTTTTTCGTTTGAGTAAATTATAACTTTATTTACGAGAGCTTCGTTTTTTGCCTTGGCTAAATCTTTATTCTAGAATTACCTCGCCTAAGAACAAGTGCAGTTCCCTCGAACGGACCAGTTTCTTCATTCAATGGTCGTCTAGATAGCCGACAATTTTCGTTTACCCTGGGTACATCGCCAGATAACTTGGTCAAAAATATTTGCTAGGGCGAATAGATGCCACTGGTCGCTAATTATTGATTATTTTCAAGATCGTTTGTGCGTGTATATTAAATAAATTTGAGGAAGGGCGCTATAGAATTCTTTGAAAAAACTTCACCAAACGTGCATATTATTGATGTCTCAAATGTTTCTACCAATTATCATCGATTCGATGCTGACAATTTAATTTCAGAATAATCATTATATAATTAAATGGAACATTTTACTCTTTAGTTCCTCTTGGATCCACTCCTGAGCTTCCAGCTGAAACATGTAAAGAAATCAAAGAAAGTGAAGGGGAGGCAAAGAGCAAGAAGTACTGGCTGAGTACCATTAAACCTGGTATCCCTTTGCTCGCTTATTGCGATATGAAGACTGAAGGTAATATAATTATATAGCCTGAGAAATGATATATCGACTCCGAAATGATCCCCAATTTTTTTTGCTTCGACCCCGAATTAATTATATCTTGACTATCATTAATTATCATTTGGGGATTGCATTTTCTTATTTAATTTCTTATTTGTTTACTTATTTATTTATTTATTTATTTAAGTAACATGTCATTTTGGTCCTTGAGTAAGGCGGTTTCCATATTATAACCTTAGCGGTAACCGATGACGGCAAAGGTTGGATAGAAGCCAAAATTCATCATGTGGTTCTGTTTTTCATCAAACAAATCCGGCTCAGTCAGTTTTTACACAAATTGAAGGTTGCTGACAAGTCAAGTAGGTTGCAGAATTCACATGACTTAAGCCATTACGCTTGACAAATCCTTTCTTCCTTTTTTCCAAGAACAGACCAGACGTAATTGACTTAGTTGATGCATGATACGGGTAGTAACAGGCAACAGCATATCCAGGGACCTGACCAATTATGATTTCGGCATTGAGTCGAGAGAGTGCAAGATTTCTTGTTAGACTTCTGAATAAGAGCATGCTCATTCTCTTCCGTAAAGGAGCTGGAAGCCCGGGGCTGGAAGTTACTAACCAGTTGAGTGTTATCAAGAACTCTTAAAATATCAACCAGCATGAGATCATCCAGGAGTGCACCACAGGCGATTTAACTGAGATAGCGTCAATGCCTGCGTCAATGTCGGTCACAACAAAGCCATTGAATCTTTCTCACACAAAACTGCCAGTATCATTGCCAACTTATCAGGAGAACTCATTTGTCTTTGCTACATGCAATAGCTTTTCATATGCAGCCATTCCTTGTTGTATCTCTCTTTTTTTCTCTCTTTTATGATCTTCCATAACCCAGTTGTCTCTGTACTGTTAACCCCACACCTGACTCAAGATTTGTTTATGCTGTAAAGATATTATTTATTTCGCGTGCTAAAGTGTTTAAAGTGCTACTACGATCAAATCTTTGACTACCATATTTTTTGGCTAGATTGGCAGTTTAGTACTTGAAGTACATGGTGTGCAAATTATAGCTTCATACGATTAAGGAAAGTGGTATTTTTTGGCGCTCAAAAACCATTAATTTTCGTCCGCCATTTAAACGCTATGTTCCTGTGGCCTGGTTACCAAGAACTCAAGGCAATTGCTTTGTGACGTCATTTACTTAACGCAGTACACACAGCATGAGAATTTTTTCTTCCAAGAACCCTGCTCAACAATGTTCCCTTTCCTCCCACTTCGATGCGTTCTTGTTTAGGAAGACTCTTTCGATCTTACTACATTAGACTCCGTATGTGTGCAGCAACCGCTTCAATCGTAGAATTGAGCTGCACGCGAGTCTGACCAACTGAATGTGAGATTCGAGGAATAGGTTTGTTTCCAGCTGACAGTTTCGCTGTTTTCTCGGTTTGATATTAAACTTCGAAGAGTGCTGCAATAGCATTTACGGGGCTTTCAGCGGAAACCAGTGGCGGCAAATTAAACTTGGATCGTTTGCTATGGAAGAAGGATCAATCGACAGATCTTGAATCCGGAAAGAAATCTTCGCATAAAGAGAGAGCGCATGGAGGTAAGCTTACAGTTCGCAAAACTTGCAGTGAATGTCCCCAACGCTAAGTTTATTTATATCGCCGGTGGTGATTTTTGCTTTTACTACTGGCGAAGTCATCGAAGATAAATTTTTTCTTAGACCTTTCTTCGACTGGAACGGGACGACTACGAAACTTTTAGCAAACTTTCAAAAAGATTTGCCCTAAGGCAACAGATCACAGAGAGCCCTCTAGTTTTGTAAACACTATTATTGCTCACACCTTGCTCTTATGGTGTACTATTTTTTCTGTTACCACTATTAACATTCCTTTGAGCTTTTATAAAAAGCTTTAAGGCTCTATTTGTTAATTTTTATTATAAAATATTAAAATCTATCAGGATCATGGTGCAATCTGAATGGTATGATATTTTAATATACAGTAAATTCCTTAGTATTTCCAACATTCTGGTCGCCATAACCCTCACTAAACAAAAGGTATGCTTTTTTTCAATTTTAGTCCTCCCAAAACTCAGAGCCTGATTTAAACTGCAAAGACACATTGTCAGTTCAAACCACAAGCTAAAGCAAGAGAACCCACACAAGTTTATTGCAAGAACTGTTTTTGCAATTTTGTAAAATACAGCAAGAATTATTACCATTTACTGATGTGGTCTTTAAAATAAAATTGTGCTCCCATCTTGGATGTTGTGTATTGTTATTCTTTTGAGTGAATAACGAAAAGTTTTGCAATCTCGCATTGAATACTTATAATAATTATAATTGTAGTATATCATAATTTGAGATGTAAACTCCAACACAGGGGCACTCATGCACTGAATCACTGAAGTGATGTGACTGACAGATTACAAGTTAAAAATGAATAATCACCAAGGCTTGGTCACTGAAATATTTACTGCAAGTGAGGGTTATGTACATGTATGAGATAGTTTCATGGCCCCTGCTCATCACTGCTGCTTTATGTTTCACTACTCAAGGTTGTGCTCTACCAGCACCCATGGCCCGTGGTGCTTAACTATTGTTGCGGGGCAACTAGGAATTTTTTTCATAGAAATCATGTGCTGTGCACCCAGGATTTCACGGGTCCGGAGCACTGGGCTCCTTTCAATTTTTCTTAGAGCACAGCCTTGGTACTTCAAAAAGCTTGGTGTATCTTTTAATATGGGATAGACTAATGTTATTCCTATAAATGAGGAAGCTTCATGGCCCCTTACCACATACAAAGACACTGTCCACCCTACTGTAACAATTGATCTGCACACTTGTTGATCACAAGATAACTGTGAGGCCCCAGCTAAGAACCTGGAGGACAAGTTTAGGTCTTACGTACCGTGTGCAATATACAAATCCATTATTTTTCAGTCATACCAGTGATTACAATAAACAAGCCAAGGGCTGTAATACTGTTTAAAGGCTGCAATTTTATTGTTCTTTGTTGCCTGATTTAGCATAGTCTATTTTGGGGGCATTATATAGCCTGAGCCAAGCTAGGGCAGGGCCCACGCAGGACAAAGGGGCTTCCCCACTTTTTGAAAAATAAATAAATAAAATTAAGTACAGTGGAACCTTGATATAACGAAGGGCCAAGGGACTGGCAAAATATGCTTATTATAACGAGGTTTGTTAACTTTTATCGAGGTTCCTTTTCATATTGCCTTATATTTTACTATTACTGGAGTAAAAAAAAAATAGTTTGTTAGGCCGAGGACTTCGTTATAGAGGTTCCATTGTAATATACATTTTCATATGAATAGTATCTTTGTTGGAATAAGAATCTTCCAGCATCTAAATTTATTATTGGTCCGTTTTGATCCCATTAGTCTGATGCGTGGTAAGCCTCAAAAAGTCAATCATCCTAGATTTCTGCATTTTCAAACCAGCAAAGCTATGTAGCATTTGCAACAATGCGGAATAGTCTTTTTTGATGAAGGTTCTTGATTAAATCTGAAGACTACTCCATGAACTACGGTTTCTTAAAACGAATTATATCAGCTGATGATGTGGTCTCAGGCACATTTCAATGACATGCTAGACAAAATGAAGGCATTACAGGAACCTACAGTGTAATATCATGATCTGCAAACTTAGCTTCTAGTGGTGGATTCAGCATGTACAATCACGCTCAGCAGGAGAAAGGTACTTTTCAGCGGCTTGAAATTTATGAACATGACTCTGCTCAACAATGACTCAAGAAAGGTTCAGTAATCTGACAGTCGTAAACAGCCACAAAGAGAGAACAGCCAAATTTACTCTCTCACTAGTTAGCACAGTAGTTAATGTGGACAACAACCACTTTGCTGTGTTTCAAGTCAGAAATTCCTATATATTCTTAATCCAGCTTTACAGACACTGGTTGCCCAGGCACTTTCTATTTTTCTTGTCACAATGATGTACCAATTGTAGACATTGTACCAAGTTCACGGGTTAATAAGATTTTATTACCAAAACATCTTTCTTTCTTCCCCTGTTTGTAGTCCTTTGATAAATTTTCTGCCTCCTACTCAACAAGTTTCACGTCCTTGGCTTTTTGCTACAGTCATTGTTCCTACCCTTCTTCCTCCTTGTTCCTTTATGCTATATATCAAATAAATCACGTGTCTGTGACTTTTTCCAGAGAGTTAACTTAATATGGACACCCAGATAATACGGACACCCAGATAATATAGACATCATATTAAACACGTCTGTATTAACCTTTCCACTGTATATATTTTCTTGTCTAGCCAAAGCTTCAAAGCTGGTCCCAGTAAAGAGAGCATCCAAAAAATGCACACCTGGGTTTGAATAATAAATAAATTAAAAAAAAAAAACGTCACATACAACAATTTCATAAAGTTATCTATAAAAGTTATGGGAATACAAGGGGATATCATTGACAATAGTTGGATGAAGTAAAATCTCTGAATTTTTATTAGCGTTGCAATTTATAAGTTGCAATAATGACCTGCAGTCAATCGACAGGGAAGGCATAGGCAGACACAGCCTTTTCAAAAGAACATGAGCTACAAAGAATGTGACAGGCTTTAATGTCAGCACTGAAAATTATTAAATTGATATACCAAATCAAGAGCGACCGATCCCCTTATTTATCTATTTATATTGAAAATGAGTAAATTAACTTTTCTGACAAAGAGAACTTAACATTAGATCTAATTTTAAAATCTTCAGCTCATATACGCAACACTAAAGTAACAATTAAATTTTCAATAATAAAGGACAGCAGTCCGTTTAAGATGGTAAAAAAAAAACACATGCATATGACAACGAGCTGGCTGCTTTAGAACTGAAACTTTAACAGCCGAACTGAAAACTGTACCCACTCTGATTCGCTGTGCCTGAAGAGCTATAAAGCAAAACTTTATCTACACTTGGATAAATGAGCACTCGAGCGTGGCTAGAAGGCAGGTGAAATTGGTGCGGACTCTCGATCGTCTTGCCTGTGTATTATTATTATAGCTAGTACGTATACAAATACACCTACCAGTAGTTCGAATCTCCGTCGGCACAAACTGCATAAAATACGACTTGGTGAAGTGTGTTTTTTTTTCCTTCTCTGAGGCTAGCTGCCCTTAGTATTTGACTTTCTCATATTCAGTCGGTGCTGGTTCTACAGAGTCATCGTAATCTACGATTTCCTCCTTCACAATTCCAGAATCGGGCGAAGACGAGCCAAGCTTTGAGAATCGCTCGCTGTTTTCTCACGGTTCAGGTTTGTTTTCCTGGCGTGTTCAGAAAATGACGTCACAATCAGAGAACAATAGCGTTGTGACTGGAACATAAATCTGTAATGACGGACGCGAAAAACCTACATTTTCAAGCTCAATATTTTCACTTAGAGGGCGCCAAAGTTCATTTCAATGACCGAAACAGGTACAGCCACTTCTGATAAGCTGAAAAGAAAGCGTTTTTGTGACAAACTTGACATTAAATTTTGATCGTAGTAGCACTTTAAAAAAAGTTTATTGAGGGGGGTATACTTGTGCGTGTGTTGCTCTTTTTTTTACCCAGATATCGACGAATGTACTGCCTCTTCTCCCATATGTGACGTCAATGCTCAATGCTCGAATGCTCTTGGGTCTTATAGCTGCAGATGCAAAGTTGGTTTTTCTGGAAACGGCAAAACTTGCAAAGGTTTGTGAAGGCTTGTGTGGTAGGAAGCTTGAGCCATACTTTGGAAAATTTTACCTTGCGGTGAACTATTTATTTTCGCTGTAATAATCGTTGATGCTAACAACATACTTGCAATGTCCTTTCGCATGCGAAAAAATGCGTAGCATAAAGGTGAAATAATGGCGTCGTCAATTTTGACCATGTGTGTTGCAAAATACTTTTAT
This sequence comes from Porites lobata, assembly GCA_942486035.1. Lineage (NCBI taxonomy): Eukaryota > Metazoa > Cnidaria > Anthozoa > Scleractinia > Poritidae > Porites > Porites lobata. The sequence goes on from CALNXK010000254.1 coordinate 95,987, forward strand.
ATTTACAAACAATTGTTTATTTTCAGACATAAATGAGTGCACTACTAATTCTCATACCTGTGACGTCAACGCTGTTTGTCAAAATACCGTGGGCTCACACACGTGTTCATGTAAAGCTGGTTATGGGGGAAATGGGAACACATGTCACGGTAAGATGAGAGGGTCTCAATGTTTCCCAATTTGGACGGTTCACTGTTAAATTTTAGGGCTTCTTACGGTTGACGGTTATAGAGTGGAAACTTAATCCAAGAGTTTAAGAAAATAATAAGTTCTGTATAGATTAACAGTAACTGTTGTGTATTGGAGGCTCTTTCACTTATTGCTGGTTTTCAGTGTCGTGCCATTCTAAATAGATCAAAATAAAAATCAAAACCGTTCAATAGATAAAGTCCAGAATCTGGGAAATGAAAGGAGGTACATATACAAAGACCCTAGCCAAGATTCAGGTCAGAGGAATTTTTCGTATACGAGATATCCGAAGAAACGTTTTAACCAAACTTATAGAGATTTGTATGGAGACGCCATGTTGGTGCTCACCTGGATGAGCTCCAACATGGCGGACGGAAACCAACAGAAACATCTGTTACCGAGTTTTGCTACAAAAGCGTGAATTTATTTTTCGAGAAGCTCATAAACACTAAAGTAACTCTTTTTCTAATACATGAACTGTTGGATGGCAAAATTTCCTGAAATTAAACCTACATGACAGCTCTCTTGGCCGTCATGTGAATGCCGCGTCACCTAAAACTTAGAAATTCAAGCGTACTCTATCACAAAACCAAGAACCCTTTTGAAGCGAAAATTTGTATGAAAATTATTTTTCAGCTGCTCTAATGCACCGTGAAAGTAAAATCTCGGTAGGGTCGACAGTTTTTTAGTTTGCATTTTCGTGACGTCATGTAAAAACCAACAATAAAATTTCTAAAAAAATTTCAGTAAGCAAGTAATAAGGTCTTGTCAGTGTAAGATCTAGAGAGAGTGGTTTTGAGAACATGGGAACTCGTTTTTGGACATTTTTCAAGAGCCAGACGTCCGTGAAGATCAGCTGAAATAGTGACATTTGAAATACTCGTTAAATCTTTTTGACCGTTGACGGTAAAAACATTACCTTTTTCGACGGCTCAAACGGCTAGATTTCAGGCCGTATGCGCACGTGACGGCTGACGGCAAACCCCATGGAGACACTCTAAGAACGGTTTCAAATAAATGCCGAAAAAGAGACTGGCGACCATTCTGAGCCCTCATCACTGTTCTGTACGATGTAGTAGAGTGGGCTCAGAATTACCAAGTTCCCTCTCACCATTCAAAAACAAAGAATATTTGGCTAATAAACAATTGTTGTTTACTTCGACAATAGTTGCTATGGAAAGGGATAACACTCTTTTTCTATATATACAGCCAATTGCAAAAAAGGTGCCATAGAAAAATGAAAAAAGCAAAGGCCAAATAGGAATTAATTCGGCTTAAAAGAATAGTAATGAATCCATTTGCAGCATCCGCACATGGACGTCGTTTTTGCCTGTTGGAAAAAAGGAATACACCCTGAGAATGGGTTTAATGAACCTCATAAATTCCTATTTGGCTTTTTCCAACGTTATTGCAATTAGGTGTGTCCACTAGTATGGGTTGTATAGCTGTTGAATTCCCACGTTAACTTGGCTAATATATATAAACTTGTAAAGTTCAATGATTATTTTTCAGTGCTACAACTTTATAACTTTACAACAAATGGACGCAAAGGACGGCAGGGTAGCATTCAGATGCTGAGAGTCCCGACAACCGCTCGCTATTTGATTAAAGCGTGGGGGGCTCGTGGAGGAACACATTCCACTAATTATGGAGGCTATCCTGGAACTTTCTACGGCGGCATGGGCGCATTCAAGAAGGGGACATTCAGATTGAATAATGGAACTGTGATGAACATTGTAGTAGGACAAAGAGGAGGAAATTCAGTAGAGGTTAAAGGAGGACAATCGACTAACAGAACGGCAGCTGAACTGGGGCTATCTGTAGAGGACAATGCTGGGACAGGGGGTGGGGGAGGAAGTTTTGTTTATACATCAGCTAATGCACTGTTATTAGCTGCCGGAGGGGGAGGGGGTGCGTCTGCAGGATACAACGGGGTACATGGTCAGGCGGGTTCCAGTGGTGCCAGTAGTGTGGGAAATAAATCTTCTCAGGTTCGAAGAGGAGGAGTTGGAGGAAACCCCGGTGAGTGTAATTCTGTGGGTGCTAGCTATCATGGGGGAGTGGGTGCAGGGTGGTTACGTCAGGGATGCGTTAGAGCTGGCACATCTCATGGTGAAAGAGGTCGGTCGCGAGTCCAGGGCTGGGTGGGAGGGAGAGCCGGTGGAATGAATAGTGGTTCTAATAGAGGGCCACACCCTGGGGCGGTAGGAGGTTTTGGTGGAGGGGGAGGTGGGTCTGAGGATAACGGCGCTTCTGGTGGAGGAGGGGGATACTCTGGGGGAGGAAGTGGTACTCATCCAAACCAGGCTGGAGGGGGAGGGGGTTCGTATTGTGGTGGTGCGAGTTGTTCTGGCGCTACTGGAGGGAATGCAAAGGATGATGGATTTGTCCAAATTATAGAGTTACCCAACTAATCCAAAATATTATACGATTAAGCCCGTTTAAGGCATTCAAAAGTAAGAGTTAAAATTAAAACTTCAGTTTTTATAGCTGGTGTTACTTGTAACAAAAGGTCAAAGCTAAACCACCATACTCAGTTCAGATATTAATCAATGAAGATATATATGTTTCGATGTTTTGCTTGTATCAAGTCTTAGCTTCCCTTACTTCAACTACTTTTTAATTTTTATAATTGGTAGTTTCAATGTTTTGTCTAATATTTTGTATTCATGAGAATGTAAGAAACCTGCAGATAACCTATAGTCGAACCACCCGTGAACGATCACCCAAAATTCGAAGAACTTAGTGGTCGCTTACGGGAGGATCGTTTTCAAGAACCTAACCGCAAAGGGTCTCTTCCGAGAAGAGACCCGGACACATCTACTTTGTGGAAGATTATTCATTGCATGCAATTTCTAAGTTGCAATATGAGTAGTTCCATGTTGGTGCTAGGAGTTGGCCTTATATTAGTAACAATTATTCCTAGAGTGCGCGTTGGATAGTTGGCTATAATCATCTCATATCCAACAAGCGCGAGTGGAATAATTGTTTTATTAAAAACACCACGAAATATCGAGAACTCGTCCCGAATTTCTTTATCATCTATTGAAACAACCAATTTTCAGCTTGTTTTTAATTTTGAGCAGACGCGTACAGTTACCATATTCGGAGAGCATGTTATAATTAACAATTATTCCTCACCGGAGCCCGAGTGGGCTATTGACTCAGAGGCCATGAGGGTGAGAGGAATAATTGTTTTAGTAAATCCAACTAGCTGGTCAAGAATATCAAGGCAAAACAACTTTAGCTAGCAAACCCCGATTCAGCCGCTATTGTTTTGGTTTTCAAAGCCCGCGCTTTTCGCTACTAGTGGGCTATAACATATAGCCTAGTAGAAGCTCAACCAATCAGAACGCAGCATTGGTAATAGACCACTAGTTGGATTTTACTAATGGCTCATATACCATAAATAGCTAAGCCCAGACAGAGCATTCAGTTTTTAATAATAGTTAAATATAGCCTGCACACAGCGAACATAGAGATCAGCCGAGCACGCAGTAAATGGTCGCTTACAAGAGGTTAAATTTAAGACGAGGTAGCGTACAGGATTTGACTGGAAAAACTTTGGAGTTTTGAATAGATGTTTTGAATAGATGATCGCTTATGGAGGGGGGGAGGGTGGTCACATATAGAGGTTCGTCGACTGTATTCACTAAACAGCTCCCCCCTCCAATGGAACTACAAAAACAAATAAACGAGCAAACATTTATTACTCTCTTATTTTATGAACGATGGCTACTTTAGCTCCCCACTGAGTAAGGTCCAAAAAAATCTTTAACATAGATCTCCTGTTTAATTTATAAATGAAAATTGTAGATATAATGAGCTTAATGTCAAAAGCATAAACAATCTTAACTTAAACTCATTTTTCCCAATTGGCGATGCTCCCCCCTCCCCTCTACTGTCCCCCCCCCGGAGATAGCTGAGTAAAAGTCAGCTATCGCAGCTGGATACCCAGTAGCTTGCAACATTCCCTATTCCATTAAGCTCTGATCGTATTTCGCATTTAATATGATAGAGGCGTCAATTTTCACGCAATCATGTCATCATCTCAGGGCGAGAAATGTAATTAATCAAAAGCGCGGTATCTAACAAAATGTACGGCTTTGGTTTTGGAAAAAATAATTCAGTGCCATCTAAAAAGAAACATATTTAAGTCTGCGGTCGATCTCATTGCCAACACACGCAAAAACGATTAAATATCTATAGTTCAATATTACCCGAGTTCGTTAGTAATCCCCTTGTTGTAGTTCGGTGCTGTGTGGTACATTTATGTTGATTTAATACGACGAAAAGATAGGATATCTTTCTTTCTACGGGTGCAAATGTTATAACGTGTTATATATCCTAGAAGCGCTGAGGCATAATGGTGTAACAGGATATCTGCGACTGAGTTTGAGGTGTGCAAGATGGGATAAATATACATTTACCCGACTTGGAAGCAGATATTTCCTCCAGCCGACTAAGTCACTGGTTATGCAGGAGAATGTCTACGTTGTTTTGTTCCTATGAAAGTTTAATCAAAGAAAGCTTAAGCGAAAATAGGAAGATCGCAATTGTTATACTCTTACAAACTACAAATTAGGGCTGACCTGAAAGACACGTCGAATTGTGCCGCCATCCTGCAGAATATAATCTGGTCGCGTTTACGGAGACAATTTCATCTTCGATCCAGATTTACTTGTTTGTTTGCTAGAATCTTCAGACAAAGAATAGGGTGTAGGAATCGAATGGTTTGAGAAACTAACATGTTTTGGAAGTACGTACATGTACCGAGAACGAGGTTGTCGCAGCGTTCTGGAGCGAACATTGATTGATAAAATTACCATTGCACGAGCTATCATGCCAGTGATTTCTCCTTTCGTCGCGTAGATATAGTAAATGGTTTGTAAGCACATCCTCGAATCTCAAAACACTCGTCTTGTGCCTCTATAGAGTTCCGTTTCCCGCGAACCGTATGTAGATTTCCCGCTTAACAACATTTTTGATAATTTATGCAAAATGTCAGAAGTGCATTTATCAACTCAAAAATAAACAGACTTCCTCCACAGGGATTTGAACACGATTTTAATTAAAGTACATTACGAGCGCTGCGGTAATTGACCGCAAAAGTGTTACGATGATAGGTACTCAACTGGCTTATCAAGTCACTACATAGTAACCAGACGCTACGAATTTTTTAACTTCCGGAACGCTGAGGCTTGTGATCGGAGGGCAAAGCACAATACTGAAAAATATTAAACAGTCAGAAAATCACGCCTAGTCGTTAAAAGAGTTAATGGCAAAAAATCGAGGACAAGTTTTTAGCCGTTAGCGCCGGTGGAAAAAAAAAAAACATTTTTGTAGCACAAAGGCGTGGCTGCGTGGGGTAATTAAGTTGGGAGACACCATTTTGCATTTGCTAACTGGCTCTGCGCATGGACAGATGGTAAAACTTTTCTGGCAAAAGTAAAATTTCAGGCTGGTTCGTCAGTTCCGGCTCTAAATGCTTAACAGAAAGAAAATACTGAATTAACGGTTTCGTATGAACGAAGTGTTCGGTCAAACTTTTTCAGGTAGTCTAAGATTTGTCCCGGGATGCTGTGTGAACAACTAAAAGCCTTAGACATAAACTGCCTTGTTTGAAAAGCAGACGGACTATGGGAAAAAAAGAAAACTTTTCCAATCCGTTTTCAACCCTTTAAGCCCTATGATAGACTGTTCACAGTCCCCTATTTGCAAGATGGCAGCCCGTAACGCAGAGCGCTCGATCTCGACGATCTTACGGAAAAATAGAGGACTGTGAACAGTCTCTCTCTCCTCCGCAGAGGCCTCTTTGTATTGTGGGGAAGCTTTTGTGTTGTGGGGAGGCTGGGGAGAAAGAAAAAGGGAGCGCGCGGGGCACGATGGGAAGGTGGAAGAGAAAGCAACCTGAAGGAGAATTATACGTATCTTAGGGTTTAAAGGGTTATTAATTGCATACGTGTCGTTTCCCTCTTCCCATCGTCCCCCGCGCGCTTTCTATTTTTGTCGATTATTGATATTTTGATGGGGATACCCAGCGGGAGCCTCTGCGGAGGAGAGAGGAACAGTCTAGCCCTAAGAGTGATCAGGATCAAATTTCTCCTGGTAATATCAATGCTTTGTAAAACCCAAGTGGTAATGAGAATTACGAACATTATCACACAAGATGAATTTGCTTTATATTTTATCAACCTCTTCCCCTTCTTCTGTAGGAAATGAAAAAAAGCAACCTGAAGGAGAATTCAGATTTTTATCTTAGGGTTTAAAGGGTTATTAATTGCATACGTGACCTCATATAACTGACTTAACTCGATATCATAAAGAGGAATAACATTTCAAATAAAGAATTTGGCTTACTGTCCGTGTTGTTTTATTTACATACGACACCAGCGGTCATGGCCGCCGAGAAAACTGAACATTCACGCTCTCAAGATTCCAAAAACCATACAGGAAAGTTTGTTTATCCGCTCTCGATTTTCTCGTTGCTGATTTGCATTACTGCCATGGTTCGAGTCGAGATTATAAACCAAAGGATTGATGTTGTTGAAGATTTCATGGCGGAAGTCAACCAAATTGCAAAAGTACATGTCGGAAGAGATGTGACAGGTTTGAAAAACGTTCAGAGAGTCAACCTGGTCGGTGAATTTTACCGCAACAATGGAGTAAAAGAGGAGGAATATACCTCTAAAGGTAAACTAAACCTCTTGCAATACTTTCCCCCGGGGGGACTCCCATGCGAACGGGACGTGGAATGCCCATGGGAAAATTAGAATTTAACCTTTAAACGAGATCAATCTGACTTCGCTCCTTTACGAACTTACCCGGCGAACTTACTTGTAAAAAGAATTCGTTGCTTCGATCTACCTGTGGGTAACAATCAGTTTGATGTTACTTTCTGAGTTTCTACTTCAAAAAATAAAATTGGAACATAAAATAGTTGAGTGTAATGATCATCTGAATGATCCGTAATGTTCCGGATCAATGCAAATAGTTTCACGTCCTAATTGTCTTTGCTGATGACCTTTTGCGTTTCAAAGATATTTAAGCACCAAGAGCAGTTTATCAAAAAAGCTGCGAAGCTTTTTTAATTAATTAATTTATTTTTTACTTAAATCTATTTGTTGAACACCAGTGAGCAGCACAAAGCAACGCTAGTACTCGTATCTTGTTAATCGTTTTATTTCTCCGACCGGTTTCGTCTGATCACACACAGACTTCGTCAGGGGGTATAACAAGAGTAGAACTAAGGAACTAACTTTTATAGACCTTCACAATGATAACGGCAAAATCCCGTTTCTGTTATGGTGTGAACAACCAAAAAGCCCACAAAATCGGGTTTGCTCAAGACCCAGATTCCGGAATAGAGACGGGGGAGGGGGGGGTACTGCCATATATGGGTTGTATAGGTATGTGCCGCAGTGAAGGGTATGGTTTTCAGGCAGTTTACTCTAGGATAGGGTATATAAATCAGAGCGTTTGGGTCTAAAATAGGATATCATTTTTCAGGAAACTGATCAGTTGGTTGAAGATTTTATCTAGACTAGAGATTGTGGTGTAAGGTTTTGTTTTGGCTAGACTGTGCTAGTGACCTCAGTAAGTTTCTGGAAAACAGCTACTCTAGGATAGGGGGGATTTGCAGAGTTTACTCTAGTATAGGGTAGCAAAATTCAGCTGAACTAGCTCTCTTATAGGTTAAGGGTTCCAGGGTCCCAGCGGCACACCCCCACCCAGAAATTTCTAAAGTACCCCCCCCGGGGGGGGGAAACCCACGCCGAACGCCGAATGACTCTGAAGTTTTCATTTAATTTAGTGATAAGGGTTAGGCAAATGAGTGAATCAGGTTCCCCATTTAGGGTCATTAAAATACACTCTTTTTTTTAATAACTAAATAAGAATGTTGTTTTTCCGGCCCAGGCTGAATATTCTTATTTTTCTGCCGATTTTAGGCTGAAAATATTCTTGTATTATTCTTAGATTATAGCCCATGACATTTCCGTTTTAGACTATATTGGGGGTATCAGTTATAGTTAGTGCAGGTTTTCTCGTTTTGTTGCCAAGTTTTCCCCTTTAGAGAATCGAATAAGTGGAAAACATAATAATTGTATTGTATTTACAGCCTTTGAACACAAAAATATATCCTTTTCAATATCTCAGTCTGGGGTTTATTCTTAAAATATTCTTAAAATTTTGCGAATTTCAGCCTTGATATTCTTATAAAATATATCCTTATAGAAAAAAAAAAGAGTGTAGGAAAACTGACCTGAAACTTGATTGACATAGTTTCTTAACCCTAAATCACTGACTTCAGAGTCACTCGATCGGCATTCGTCTACGCGCGTTTGTTTTATTTATGTTTTGTTTTGTTTTGTTTTGTTTTTTTCGTATTCCGGGTTTTCGGCAAACTCTACAAAATATACGTGTAGGATATGAATTAGACTGCTTGCAGTCGGCCTTTTCTCTTAAAATCCGTGTAGTTCTTATCTCATCCAGCGCGATTGCAAACCACGACGTTATTATTACAGTTGTAAGGGATTGAGACCAGACGAGAAAAGACGGTCTCTTATCATTCCTCTCGGGAGACCCTCGTTTCTCGCGGCTCGCGACTTTGCCGCTCGTGTCCTTAGGTTTCGCGTGCAGTAACTTTGCAAGGAAAAATAAGAGACTGCTCGCAGTCTAGATATGACTATAATCTTAAGTTTCAAAAACGTGAAAAGTTTAATTTTTGGGCTCACGGATTCTGCGTTTTCCATTCTGAAGGGTCTCTGAGATCAGGAAGTAGGATGTTCGGGGAATGTAAAAGCCTCTTTACTGAGATCAAGAGAGACCTTTTCATTATTTTCTCATTCATGATTGTGAAATGGCCGCCATTTATTTCTTGACTTGGGATTTTGTCAGCACACTTTTCCCAGGCATGCAGTTTCAGTTCAGGAACATCTGAAATTAATGTTTAATCCTCCGTGGCGTGATTTTTAGTTATGTATTAACTATTTTTCCATGTTTTTCCGTCACCGATCTAAACGTAACTAGCAATACTCAGTCATACATGAGTATGAGAAAGGCTGAATATAAATGTGCGTAACAAAAAAACAAAAAACAAAAAAAGCAAAATCGTTCCTTAAACAAAAACAAAATGTTCCAGTAGAGGAAACAAAATAGATAAGGGAAAATTAAGTTTTTAGCGACTTGAAAAAATGAAACCCATTTTCTTTAAGATTCAATTCATGTCCGTCATTAATATCCGTAGCAACATAAGCAGGAAAGAGTTTTAACGCCAAAATATTGCTATAGTCTTCAATAACAAAAATGGACCTTTTTCATGCAAGGACACACTGCATGCCTTTTAAGACGGTCTGAATGGGGTTTAGTGTTTAGTTTTATTTCCCATAATTTTTAATGTTTCTTCTTAAATTGGCCAATTCTTTTAATTTATGTTTGCTGTTTCCGAAGAAAGTACTGTGTTTGGAGGGTTCTTCGGGCATCGTCGGCAATGGTCGGACCCAGTCTTCGTTAGTCTTCGGAAATCTTCGTCAGTCTTTGAGAATCCTCGGTAGCCTTCGGAAATCTTCTGCAATAATGCGAAATTGTCTTAACATGGCCAAAAACTTAGCTTGATATACTGAACAAAACAATATTGGCCTTTGTGAAGCCGTTTTTTGCTTCTTTCTGGAAAAAATGCTGTTTCAAAGAATCTTTTACTGTTAGTATTAAAATGCCTATAAAATTTAACTTTTTCATGTTACAAAGCCAAAAAATTAAGTGTTAAGTGTTAACGGGGTACCCCCCTTCAGACCCTCAAGAGATCTTATATTATGAAACAGTAATTGTTTGAACTGAAACTCGGCATGGAATTACATTTTTTTTGGAAAGAGTTTTTGGTACCACATATGTAAAGCTTTTGAAATAAACCTTTACACTCTTTTAAAGGCTTCCCGTCTAAAAAACACACCCTGTTTAAGACGCTGAATTTTGAAATTGTATCTCCTGTTGAAGACACAGGAGCCTGAAAACCGTGCGTACCCTTTTTACCCACACATATCCGTCTTGGCCAACTAAATGAAAAGCTCGCTCGGGTCAATGCATCATGTCGTCACTCCCAGTACTTTCAGCGATGAACTGTATCTATAGAGAAGAGAATTGCTGACGTCACAAAAACTAAATTTGTGAAATTATGGGATAGGCTGGCATATACAGAAAGAACACGATGAAATATGTACACTTACTAAAAATCAGACCGTTAGTGCAAATTGGCGGGGAGATATAAAAAAAAAAAACTATATAAGCACTGTTATCATGGACCTTATGTTCCGATGACTCCATATAAATCCTTCTAAAATAGACTCGGATCGTAACGTTACGATCCACATCTTATTCTTTCTGGATATGCAAACATATCCCATAATTGTACAAATTTGACTTTTTGTGACGTCACACTTCTTTACTCTTCTGTGTTATTTTATTGCTAGTTCAACTTCCAAGTTTGAGGGTCCGTCGTTTTGCCAGCTCCACACCCGAAAATCAAAAGCTCACCATTGAACAGATCAGAAGTGAGATAAACAAGACTTTAAACTCGCTGACACCACACGCATTTCGTTCACCAAACGAAAAAGTGTGCGTTAAAGGTCCACCCGGGATGCAAGGTCCTAAGGGATCACGTGGCAGAAGAGGTCCGCGCGGAACCACTGGAAGAAACGGTGCACGTGGTGACACAGGGCAACCCGGGCCACAAGGAAAGCAAGGACCCACCGGTCCAACCGGTCAGAAAGGAGAGCGTGGTATCAAGGGGAATCTGGGTCTTAGGGGTTTTCCGGGGGCAAAAGGAGAACCTGGAGAATCAATTTCAATACCAACGGTTGTAATCTCGCCCAAGGAATTAACTGTGAGAAAAAGCCAAAATGCCGTATTCCAGTGTTCTGCGACCGGAAACCCTTCACCGACTGTAAAGTGGATACAGCCCACTGGCTCCCTTTGGTCGGATCGTGTTCAGCTTAAGCCCCGTGGAATCTTGATGGTACGTCACGTGACTCTTGCAGACACTGGTAGATACATTTGTGCCGCAACAAATATGCTAGGTTCAGCTAACCAGTCAGTGTCATTGACTGTTGAAGGTAAGCTTAATTTTTTTTCCTTTCACTTATTTTTGTTATTTGATAAGTATGATTCCCTGTTTGTTTTGTCTTCATTTAAGGAACCGCTAAAAAAAATTGTCTTCACAAAGTCTTTTTTCGTTCCTAAATCAAAAATAAAACACAAACGATAGTGATAATCATTGTGAACTTTTATATGAAAAACTTGACGTGCTCTTGTCGACATAATATCTGGTTAGATCATTTTGAAATTTTAGCGTCGGCAAATCTGATTATCACTGTAAAATAAAGAAAACATTGCTTATTCAAGATCCTAAGCCATTTTTTGACGTCAACATCAGCAGTGAAAAGCTGCTGATGCTAACATTAAGATTTTTCTTAACGTCAACCTTATCATTTTTGTAGAAATAGTTTTATCGTCATAATTTGTTACGGTCACTTTTGATCACTTTTTACAAGTATATTGCCTAGTATACGAAGCGTCAAGTTGACAAAAAAATGCGAACGTTCACAATGTTTATAATTTCTGGAGGCCTTTCGTAATACAGACTTTTTATTGGGGGGGGGGGGGGAGGAGAGAGATAGAAGCTCCGTTGTGGAGCGAGTGGAGCCCAGCTACTGACCAGTTCCTTACAATAGGTGGATCAGTGATTCTTTCAGGGGCATGTCCTTTTTAATTCTGGCCTTGACTAATGTAGGTACAAGCACTGAACTTAGAACGTTTACAGAAAGACTCACTGTTATATATGCTGGTGAAGCCAGAGTAATACAGTGCAGAGTGTACTAGACAACTAAATTTCTTTTGCGTAAGACTACCACGAACTCTACCACATAGTCTGCAGTTGTAAAATATGTTCCTCTTACAACCTGAAACTTGGTTCGCATACCAAAGGTCTTGCTCTAACAGCATGATATATAGAACACTTTTGCTCAAGTATTGAGATGCATTTGACGCAGTATCTGTTTTGTTCTAGCTCCCCCTCGTGTAAGACTATCCCCAGGTCCCATTCACGCTAAAACAGGACAGAACATCAGGCTTCCTCGATGCCAAGTGACAGGTTTCCCGTCACCAACTGCGAAATGGACAAAGTTAACGGGTCGGGGTGTTTTACCACAGAACAGGGTCACCTTGTTCAAGGAATCCATGACTATACATACTGCAATAAAAAGTGACTCTGGTTCATATGAATGTAAAGCTACAAACCGTTTGGGACAGGCGGCTGCAACTACGACGTTGGTAGTATGGCCCCCACCAAAGTTTGTCACAAAACCACCAAGTAGTGTTGTAAAATATCGTGGAAGAAGCGTTTCCTTTTCCTGTTCTGTGACTGACCAAGCCTTAATTTCATGGAGACGCATCGGAGGAACCTGGGAAGGTAGAAGAATGAGAGTCCAAAATGGAACCCTGACGATTCAGAACCTGAAGATATCTGATTCTGGCAATTATGTCTGCGAAGCAAATTTGTTAAATTTCTATCGCATTGAGGCAAGGACAGTGTTGAAAGTAGGTAAGTAAATCGAAAAGTTATTTCAAACAAAATTATTGTCAGGCTTACCTTGTCACATAAGGTTGCTCCCGCCACTCTTCTTCCCTCGTTTAAAAAAAAAAACTGCCACTGCAGTCGGCTTTCTACAGCAAATCAAGCAAGAACATTTTTTTTTTTTTTATCCAGGTTAATTTTTTTCAAACCACCTCGTGAGGTAGTTTAACACACCTCAGGTTAACCTTATCAATCATTCGATCATCTCCGCCTACGCGTGAGAATGGTCCTTATTTTGGCTTTGCCATGCATGTACGCAAGCACAACAGTTTCGAAATTACTTCTGTCGCTCCAAGTTCACTGAGCTTTTCTTTCTTAACACAATTGGTCTAGACTTTTAAGAAGTCGACCACTTTTATTATCAGTAATACGGGGTCGGTCAAATTTTGGGGTGTCACTTAAAACGCGGGGTCGGGGCCGGTGCCGAGGACGGGGTCTACCTTTTATCAAAAGAATGCTGTTTTAGGGATAGGGTCCTAACCAAACCCTAACCGTAACCCTAACCCTAAAACAGCATTCGCTTTAAGATCAGTCAAAGAACAAAGAACGAAGCGAGATTAGGCACATGGAAATCGAAAAGTGAAGGGATTATAAAAGTGCATACATGCCTCTGTATTTTTTTCCGCCATCAAAAAATTGAAAGAGCATTTATGGTCAGGTTGATACGAACGAAAGACTTTCAAAGTCAAGTGTAAATAATTTCTTTACAAGGTAAAGAACTAAAGAGGTAAAGAGCTAACATTGAAGTAGAGGATACAGCGCGAGTATCTTGATAACTTGTTTTATTTCTCCGACCAGTTTTGTTTATTACGAGTGACACAGACTTCATCAGGGAGTAAAACAAGAGTAGAGCTATATCTTCAGAATGATAAAGGCAAGAGGGTGTGAACAGCAAAAACACCCACAAAATAGGGTTTGCCTAAACCGAAATCCGGAAAAAAAAAAACCCACGCCGAACGCCGAATGACTCTAAAACGTTTTGTGATAAGGGATAGGAAACTGAGTGAATCACGCAGGTTCCATTTAGGGTCATTATAATGGGAAAGCTGACCTGAAACTTGATTCACTCAGTTTCCTAACCCTAATCACTAAGTTAGAGTCATTCGATCGGCATTCGGCGTGGTTTTTTTTCCGTATTCCAGGTCCTATGCAAACCCCACAAAATATACGCGCAGGATATGATTATAATCTTGCGTTACAAAATGTGCAATGTTTAATTTTGGGACCAATGAATGTATACGTTCAGAAGAGAAATTGCACTCCACACGCGCGCTTTCTATTATGAAGAGTCTCTGACATCAGGAAGTAGGTTGTTCGGGGAATGATTACTAATAATAAAAATCGCTTTACTGAGAATCAAGAGAGACCTTCTCATTATTTTCTCATTCATTAATGCGAAATGGTCGCCATATTTCGTGACTTGGGATTTTATCAAAACACTTCTTATCACAATTGGGTCTAGACTTATAAGTAGTCGACCACTTTTATTATCAGTAATACGGGGGTCGGTCAAATTTTGGCGTGTCAGTAAAACGCGGGATCGGGGCCGGGGCCGGGGCAGGGGCCGAGGTCGTGGTTAAAGAATGCTGTTTTAAGGTTAGGATCCTAACCGAACTCCCTAACCCTAAAACAGCATTCTTTAAAATTAGTCGAAGAATGAGGCGAGAGTAGGCATATAGAAATCGAAAAGTGAAGAGATTATAAGAATGCATACATGCATTTTGTATTTTTTTTCCGACATCCCAACATTGAAAGAGCATTTAGGGTCAGGTTGATACGAACGAAAAACTTTCAAAGTCAAGTATAAATAATTTCTTTACAAGGAAAAAGAAATGTAGAGCTAACATTAGAGTAGAGGATACAGTGCATGGATTTTTTTCAAAAATAATTAATGAAAGCACTTTCCAAAAATTGATCGTTTCTTCAGTCGTTCAAGCAACTTCAGGTAATGTTTTGAAATTCATGTACAATATTTGGCGATTTTCTTTATAACGCAGAATTTAGAGCTGTATTTACAAACCTTGGTGCGAGTGGAAGACTGGGTCCAACTTCTCTTGGTAGTAACTACAGTGGACAGGATCATGACGGTCAAGTTACATTGGTCAGCGGTATTCAACAATGGACTGTACCACACACGGGTGACTACAGAATAGAGGCTATAGGAGCTGCAGGGGGGTACGACACATCCAGCAGTAGGGGACAATACCAAGGAAGAGCTGCTAGAATGAAAGGAACTTTTCGCTTATTCAAAGGCGAAAAAATTCAGATACTTGTTGGTCAAGAGGGTGGAATCAACACGCGAAGTTCAAGCTCCGGAGGCGGTGGAGGTACTTTTGTAGTGAGAGGAAGCGACACACCTTTAATAATAGCTGGAGGAGGTGGTGGCATAGAAACTGCTTCCTCCAGGCATTCAGGATGCGATGCTTCTACAGGGACCACAGGGAATTCTGGTTACAAGTCATGGTCAGGAGGAAGTGGTGGACAAGGAGCAACGACCGCTGACAGCAGTAACTCAGGTGAGATGAGTGTGTCAAGACGAGTAAGACCAACAACAGCAATCTTCGCTAAATCTAAAATCTATCTACATCCGCCTTCTTCAATATGGATGCTAACCTCGTGGACAGAGGTCAAAGTCCTCAACTTCGTATGCTTACCATTTATTCATATCAATTAAAACGTTCATCAAAGTATTACGTTACCTGAATCCACTCGTACTCTTAGTTCTCTTAATCAGTTTAAATCTCACCTACTTCAACGTTATTCGGCTGCTTTTCGTACAAACTATGACGTCACTAACTTTAACACCTCACGTAATCTTCTATTAGCTGGTAACTGACTAAGACTTTTTAGGATTTTTATACTTTTTATAATGTTTTAATGTTTACATAGTTAGTATTTGTGTATTTTCCGTAAGGGTACACTTAATTTGAAGCCTCGCTCTGTTGTGTGTCCCGCACCTTCGTCCCTTCGTTTTGGTGTCTTGTTCAAATGTTTTTTCCCCTAGTCTTTTTTAGCATTGAAATCATTGCGATTAAATAAATAAATTAATAAATTAATAAAGGAACTTCACACATCAGCCTTAATAGCTGCTTAAGACTTTTTTGCCTTGTTTCCTGCATGTTAAATTTGTTTAACTTTCAATAATTCATGAAATGAATTTATATTTGTTTTATTGTTCCTCATATAATAAGTAAGAGTAGGTTTTAATGACCTTGACCAAATCCTCTGATTGAAATTGGTGGTATGCATTTGAATTTAACAAGTAAAAAGGCATATTAGTGACACACATCGAGGCCTAAGTGATGTGATTACTTTTATCAATAGAATCTTAATTTTATTTGTTAAATGAAGCCTCAAGAAATCCACCTGCACATGTTTCTTTTTGTTCCTCAGTGAAGAGTTACTGATAATAATGTTATTTATATTTTAGGTGGAGGCGGTGGTGGATTTTATTCCAGTGGAAGAAGCTCAAAGAACTTCGGAGGTTCAATGGGGAATGGCGGAGAAGGAGGCAAAGGATTTCTTCAGGGAGGAGTGGGTGGAAGAGCCTGGTATTACAATGCTGTAGGCGGGTTTGGAGGGGGAGGTGGCGCTTATGGATGGGGAGGGGGTGGTGGAGGTGGAGGAGGATACTCTGGGGGAAGTAGCGGGGATAATAAGGGAGACTCCTGTGGAGGAGGGGGAGGATCCTACAATGCTGGAAAGAATCAGCAGAATGAATGCTGTTATAATACAGCTGGACATGGTCAGGTGACCATAACATTGATATAGATATTACTGCAGCTTGATTAACATTTTATGGCTTGATATATATACCGGAATCAGTGTCGTTTAAAAACACGTATTAACGGTTGATTGTTGACCGCGCGTGAAATCTGAAATAAAATAGTGTTAAACTTGATAGTGTAGTGTTACACGCAACTGGTCTTACAAAAGGAATGAGCCATTACCCAGAGTATCCTGATTGTATCTAACAATGAGGTCAATTTTCGCATCGTGTTTTGTTCCTACTAAATTGTCAACTGCAACTATGCGACATTTTCGTAAAAGCTCATTCAATTAACGGCTTACATCGGGCGCTTGTTTTCGCTGAGATGGGAAAGGAAGATTTGAAAACGTGAGGCTGCAGGGCTATAAAAATTTATCAAATTGTGCCAGACACAAAACGACTTAGCAATAATTAGCAATATTTTTTTTTTTATTTTTGGACTTTTAAATCCACTTAGTTTCAAAGTTTGTTGTCAAAAGAACAGATTATTAGAGGGGCTATGTCACAACTATATTGCTTTTTTAATAGGTGAATTCTGTGCTAAAGTCATTTCTTAGTGACCTTAATCATACACAAAATGTCGTTGCAGAATTACGAAAAAGATATCCAACAAATTTCATAAGGGAGCACTAACCATAATTTTGCAGGCATTGCATTAAACCTTGAAAAGTTTGGACCCAGCTGTTTTAAATTTTCAAATGCATTTCCATTGCAAAAGGCGACAGGAAACAGTTTCAATGCCTAAATATAATCTTTTAAAAATAACATAACTAGGCCATTATTTTAGAAATTTAGTTGATGCCAGAAACGTTTTAGCTTTTAAAAAAGATGGCAAATAGCGTGACATAGCACCTCTAAAATATTCAGTGTCACGCCATTCAAAATAGATTAAAATAAAAATCAAAACCGTTTAATAGTTTGAGGCCAGACTCTGGGAAGTGAAAGGAGGTAAATATACAAAGACCCTCGCCAAGATTCGGGTCAGAAGAATATTTCGTATACGAGAATTCCGAAGAAATGTTTTACCCAAATTTACAGGAATTTGTATGGCAATGCCATGCTGGTGCCCACCTGGAAGGGCACCAACATGGCGGACGGAAACCAACAGAAACATCTCTTACCGAGTTTTGCTACAAAAGCGTGAGTTTATCCCTCGAGGAACTCATAAACATTAATTAAAAGTAAAACAAGTTTTTCTAATACATTATCCGTTTAAATGGCAAAATCCCCCGAAACAAGTCACTTTTTTAACCTAACATTACAGCTCTCTCAGCCGTCATGCAAAAGCCGCGTCACACAAAAGCTTAGAAATTCAAGCGTACTCTAACACAAAACCAAGAACCCTTTTGAAGCGGAAATTGGTATGAACATTAGTTTTCAGCTGTTCTAATACATCATGAAATCTCAGTAGGATTGATAGTTTTGTAGTTTGAATTTTAGTGACGTCATGTGAAAACCAATGATAATGATAACGTTAACAACTTCCGTCTTAACCTGCGAGCAAACTCTCCGGGGCGCTCTGGCCGCGGGGCGGGAAAAAGAGCTTTCAACTACGTCTCTGGAATTTGATTATCTGCATCGAAAATATCGATGCGAAACGCTTATGGGCGGAGATGACATTAGTAATGACGTCATTACTCTTGGCACTTGTTTTTCGATGTTTGTTTACATTCGCGCTCGTTTCCGCTTCATGCTGATTGGCAGAAATCTGACAGCTCAGTCGACGGGGAGCCACAGGGGAATTGGAGACGTAATTGCAAGCTCTCCTTCCTTTTCCCGCCTCGCCGCCAGAGCGCCCCGGAGAGCTTGCTCGCAGGCTATTTCTGTCTCCACCCAGAATTTGTTTGCTATTGGATAAATGTTTTTTTTTCGAATGACTGTTATTGTAACGGGCTCGGAAATAAAGTTCTGTTATTGATATTGTTGTTCCTGTATTCTTCTATCAAGGCAGCTTTATACAGCAACGTTACTATCAGAATGTTTAAAACACGAATAGCAATGATCTATCATGATCACGTGCTGTGAGTGCTTTGAACAGATTCAAAAACATATCATTCAATAGCTAAATAATGCATTTTTCTCTTTAAAACGTGTTGATTGGAAAAGTTAAACAAAGGCAACAAAAATAACAGCAAATGTTGGGCAGAAATATTTTTGCATTTGCAATATGCAACTGAGGTAAACGGTTTAAGCGTCTAATCGCCTTCGCAATTAGGAAACTTCGTATTTCGTTTTAGAATATTTAAAGCTACAATAGCTCTAACCAGTCTAACTGGTCACGACGGTTTTTGTGTTCGGTTAAGGATGAGAATTTTTTTTAAACTTTTCTGGAAGATAATTTTTGTCAAATGTTCTACTTGTTTTTGTTGGCATACGGAACCTCAAATAACTTACTGAACTCGATATCATAACATGGAATCACATTTCACATGAAATAAAGAATTTGGTTTGTAGTGTCCCTGCGGTCTCGTGTTGCCTTCCGAGGTAAAGCTAATACCACACCAGCGGTCATGGCAACCGCGGAAAAAGAACATTCATGTTCTCAAGATTCCAACAACCATGCAGGAAAGTTTGTTTATCCGCTCTCGATTTTCTCGTTGCTGATTTACATTACTGCCATGGTTCGAGTGGAGATTATAAACCAAAGGATTGATGTTGTTGAAGATTTCATGGCGGAAGTCAACCAAATTGCCAACGTACACGTTGGAAGAGATGTGACAGGTTTGAAAAACGTTCAGAGAGTCAACCTGGTCGGTGAATTTTACCGCAAGAATGGGGTAAAAGAGGAGGAATATACGTCTAAAGGTAAACTAAACCCT
The DNA here is from genome assembly GCA_942486035.1 of Porites lobata. Taxonomy (NCBI): domain Eukaryota; kingdom Metazoa; phylum Cnidaria; class Anthozoa; order Scleractinia; family Poritidae; genus Porites; species Porites lobata. The sequence continues at coordinate 115,392 of CALNXK010000254.1, forward strand.
TTGCAATACTTTACCCCCGGGGGGACTCCCATGTGAACGGGACGTGGATGCCCATGGGAAAATTAGAATTTATCTTTTAAAGGAGACCAATCTGACTTCGCTCCTTTACGAACGTACTTGTAAAAAGAATTCGTTACTTCGATCTACCTGTAGGTAACAATCAGTTTGATGTTACTTTTTGAGTTTCTACTTCAAAAAATAAAATTGTAACGTAAGATAGTTGAGTGTAATGATCATCTGAATGATCCGTAATATTTCGGATCAATGCAAATAGTTTCACGTCCTAATTGTCTTTGCTGATGACCTTTTACGTTTCAAAGATATTTAAGCACCAAGAGCATGCAGTTTATCAAAAAAGCTGCCAAGCTTTTTTATTTATTTATTCATTTTTTACTTTAATCTATTTTTTAAACACCCGTGAGCATCACAAAGCAACGCCTGTACTCACATCTTGTTAATCGTTTTATTTCTCCGACCGGTTTCGTCTGATCACACACAGACCTCGTCAGGGGGTATAACAAGAGTAGAACTAAGGAACTAACTTTTATACACCTTCACATTGATAACGGCAAAATCCCGTTCCAGTTATGGTGTGAACAACCAAAAAGCCCACAAAATCGGGTTTGCCTAAAACCCAGAATCCTGAATAGGGCGGAAAAAACCCCGGGGGGGGGAGGAGGTACTGCCATATATGGGCTAGGTATGTGCCGCAGTGAAGGGTATGGTTTCCAAGCAGTTTACTCTAGAATAGGGTATATAAATCAGAGCGTTTGGGTCTAAAATAGGATATCATTTTTCAGGAAACTGATCAGTTGGTTGAAGATTTTATCTAGACTAGAGATTGTGGTATAAGGTTTTGTTTTGGCTAGACTATGTTAGTGACCTTAGTAAGTTTCTGGAAAACAGCTACTCTAGGATAGGGGGGATTTGCGGAGTTTACTCTAGTATAGGGTAGCAAAATTCAGCTGAACTAGCTCTGGTATAGGTTAAGGGTTCCAGGGTCCCAGCGGCACACCCCTACACAGAAATCAGAGATCAGGAAGTAGGATATTCGGGGAATGATTACTAAAATAAATTAGCCTGTTTAAGCCCTCTATTTCCTCTTCGAAGTCCGCCGAGGGCGGGTGATAAAATATAAACCGCAGGGGATATATTGACGTACCGCCAGCGCAAGGGGGTAGTGGTGGGGGAAGAAGAAGAAAGACGTTCTTTATTTTTCTTTCTCGTGCTCCGCGCTCGTTCTCGCGAGCTCGCCGATGTTTTCGAAAAGAACGAAAAGAAAATTAAAACAACGTCTGTGTACAGGCTAAAAATAAATAAAAAAGCCTCTTTACTGGGATCAAGAGAGACCTTTTCATTATTTTCTCAGTTATGATTGCGAAATGGCCGCCACTTATTTCTTGACTTGGGATTTTGTCAACACACTTTTCCCAGGCATGCAGTTTCAGTTCTTGAAAATCTGAAATTAATGTTCAATCCTCCGTGGCGTGATTTTTAGTTATGTATTCACTATATTTTTCCATGTTTTTCCGTCGCCGATCTTAATAAGTAACAAACAATATTCAGTCATACATGAGTATGAGAAAGGCTGAATATAAATGTGCGTAAAAAAAAATTGCAAAATCTTCCTTTCAACAAAAACAAAATGCTCCAGCAAATGAAACAAAATTGACAAGGGCAAATTAAGTTTTTAGTAACTTGAAAAAATGAAACCCATTTTCTCTAAGATTCAATTCATGTCCATCATTGCTATCCGTAGCAACAGAAGACATAAAATAGAGTTTTAACGCCAAAATATTGCTATAGTCTTCAATAACAAAAATAGACCTTTTTCATGCAAGGACGCACTTTAGCCTTTTAAGAGGGTCTGAATTGGGTTTAGTGTTTAATTAGTTTTATTTGCCCATAATTTTTAGTGATTCTTGTTAAATTGGCCAATTTTTTTTTTGTGTTTGCTGTTTCCGAAGAAAGTACTGTTAAGTGTTTGGAGGGTTCTTCGGGCATCGTCGGCAATGGTCGGACCCAGTCTTCGTTAGTCTTCGGAAATCTTCGTCAGTCTTTGAGAATCCTCGGTAGCCTTCGGAAATCTTCTGCAATAATGCGAAATTGTCTTAACATGGCCAAAACCTCAGCTTGATATACTGAACAAAACAATATTGGCCTTTTTGAAGTCGTTTTTTGCTTTTTCTGGAAAAAATGCTGTTTCAAAGAATCTTTTACTGTTAGTATTAAAATGCCTATAAAATTTAACTTTTTCATCTTACAAAGCCAAAAAATTAAGTGTTAAGTGTTAACGGGGTACCCCCCTTCAGACCCTCAAGAGATCTTATCCTATGAAACAGTAATTGTCTAAACTGAAACTCGGCATGGAATTACATTTTTTTTGGAAAGAGTTTTGGTACCACATATGCAAAGCTTTTGAAATAAACCTTTACACTCTTTTAAAGGCTTCCGGTCTAAAAAAGACACCCTGTTTAAGACGCTGAATTTTGAAATTGTATCTCCTGTTGAAGACACAGGAGCCTGAAAACCGTGCGTACCCTTTTTACCCACACATATCCGTCTTGGCCAACTAAATGAAAAGCTCGCTCGGGTCAATGCATCATGTCGTCACTCCCAGTACTTTGAGCGATGAACAATATCTATAGAGAAGACAATTGCTGACGTTACAAAAACTAAATTTGTGAAATTATGGGATAGGCTGGCATATCCGGATAGATCAAGATGAAATATGTACACTTACTAAAAATCAGACCGTTAGTGCAAATTGGCGAGGAGATATAAAAAAAAACTATATAAGCACTGTTATCATGGACCTAATGTTCCGATGACTCCATATAAATCCTTCTAATAGTAGGCTCGGATCGTAACGTTACGATCCAGATCTTATTCTTTCTGGATATGCAAACATATCCCATAATTGTACAAATTTGACTTTTTGTGACGTCACACTTCTTTACTCTTCTGTGTTATTTTATTGCTAGTTCAACTTCCAAGTTTGAGGGTCCGTCGTTTTGCCAGCTCCACACCCGGAAATCAAAAGCTCACCATTGAACAGATCAGAAGTGAGATAAACAAGACTTTACACTCGCTGACACCACACGCATTTTGTTCACCAAACGAAAAAATGTGCGTTCAAGGTCCACCTGGGAGGGAAGGTCCTAAGGGATCACGTGGCAAAAGAGGTCCGCGCGGAGCCACGGGAAGAAACGGTGCACGTGGTGACACAGGGCATCCCGGGCCACACGGGAAGCAAGGACCCACCGGTCCACCCGGTCAGAAAGGAGAGCCTGGTATCAAGGGGAATCCAGGTCCCAGGGGTTTTCCGGGGCCTAAGGGAGAACCTGGAGAATCAATTTCAATGCCAACGGTTGTAATCTCGCCCAAGGAATTAACTGTCAGAGAAAACCAAAATGCCGTATTCCAGTGTTCTGCGACCCGAAACCCGTCACCGACTGTAAAGTGGATAGAGCCCATCGGCTCCCTTTGGTCTTATCGTGTTCAGCTTAACCCCCGTGGAGTCTTGACGGTACGTCACGTGACTCTTGCAGTCACTGGTAGATACATTTGTGCAGCAACAAATATGCTAGGTTAAGCTAACCAATCAGTCTCATTGACTGTTCAAGGTAAGGTATTACATTACCTTTTTACTGGTAAAATTTTTGCTTTGTGATTTTTTGATACGCGTAATTAATTCCCTCATTTGTTTTTTTCTTCATTTAAGGAACCACTGAAAAATTGTCTTCACGAAGACTTTTTTTATATGTTCCAGGGCCATCGTAGCTCAATCAAAAATATAACACAAACAGTGGTGATAAACATTGTGAACTTTCGCATGAAAAACCCGACGTTTCGTACACTTGTAGAAACAATATAGGGTTTGATCACTGTGAAATTTTAGCGTCGTCAGGTAAAATAAAGGAAACAGTGCTTATTCAAGACTTTAACAATGACAATGTATGTTGACTAACATACGAAAAGCCAAGTTGATATAAAAACGCGAAAGATCACCAATGTTTATCATCGCTTTAAATGTTTCAATTGTCTTTCATCTATCTTTGATAATTTCCCCTTTTCGAAGGGTCTTTCGTAATAGAGACTTTTTATTTAGGGGTGTAGGGAGATATAAAAGCTCCATAATGTTGAGCGAGTGTTGCCCAGCTACTAATCAGGATCTTTACATTAGCTGGATCAGTGATTCTTTCAGGAACATGTCGTTTTTATTTCTGGTCTTGACTAATTTTTACCTACAAGCATAACTTAGAATGTTTACAGAAAGGCTCACTGTTATATACGAGGTATAGCCCCAATATAGTGTTTACTTGGCAACTAAATTTTTTGCGTAGGACCACCACGAACTCTACCACATACAATCTGAAGTTGTAAAATATGTTTCTCTTCTCACCTTTAGAAACCTGAAGCTTGGTTCGCATACCAACTGAGGCCTTGCTCTAACAGCAAGATAAAACACTTATCTTAAGCAACAATTTTGCTCAAGTATAGTAACCTGCGAAAACATCCGTTTCTCCTCGCTTTTCGCCGCTGGGGACGTTTCGCGCGGAGGAACGTCTGCGACTCAGCGACAGAAATTCCATACTGATGACGCAAATAAATGTTTACAAAAAATAAATCCGGTAATCATGAGGTTCCAAATATAAATTTGACCAATTTTACGTGTCTTCTTGTCGGTTTTGGTAAAGTGTTGTGTTCATCTGCCAACGAGCTTCAGCAAAACTCTAATGCTTCTTCAAGAGAAGACTATATTCCACAAATATTGGGTATTTTGTTTGAGATTCTTCGCGTTTACATTTGACCTTTGTGGCCTTTTGTCTTTTGTCTGTCATTCGTAAACAATAGTTAAAACAATGTAACTACTCCGTCGACCAATCAGCACTTCTGGCCGGATTCCGGACAGATTTTACGTCATCAGTATGGAATTTCTGTCGCTGAGTCACAGACGTTCCTCCGCACGAAACGTCCCCAGCGGCGAAGAGCGAGGAGAAACGGATGTTTTCGCAGGCTACAAGTATAGAGATGCATTTGAGACTGTATCTATTTTTTCAGCTCCCCCTCGTGTAAGACTATCCCCAGGTCCCATTCACACTAAAACAGGACAGAACATCACGCTTCCTCGATGCCATGTGACAGGTTTCCCGTCGCCAACTGTGACATGGACAAAGTTTACGGGTGTTTTACCAAAGAACAGGTTCACTTTGTCTAAGGAATTTATTACTTAACGCAATACAATAAGAAGTGACTCTGGTTCATATGCATGTAAAGCTACAAACCGTTTAGGAGAGGCGTCTGCAACTACGACATTAGTCGTGTTGCCACCGCCAAAGTTCATCACGAAACCCCCAAGAAGTGCTGTTAAAACCGCTGGGAGAGACTTTTCGCTTGACTGTTTCGCGACTGAGCAAGCGTCAATTTCGTGGAGACGCATCGGAGGAACCTGGGAGGAAGGCCGAATGAGAGTCCAAAACAGAACCCTAACGATTCACAACCTGAAGAAATCTGATTCTGGCAATTATGTCTGCGAAGCAAATTTGTTAAGTTTCTATCGCATCGAGACAAGGACAATTTTAGATGTAAGAGGTAAGTAAGTCGATCTAACCACAATAAACCTGTGCGACGGACTATAATTCTAGGTAAACGAAAATTGCCTCAGCCGCACTAAGGAACTTAACCAAGTTATTTAACAATTAATGAATGAGGCTGAGTATCTTATGAAGAATTATGGAGATCGAGGAGGGTGTTATCCGTCGAGGCCGTAGGCCGAGGAGGATAACACCCTTCGAGATCTCCATAATTCTTCATATGATACGAAAGCCGAATGCAATAATTGTTTTATTATTCATTTAAAATAATTCCTAGTTAAAAAACAAAGCTAAAACATGCTTACCTCCATCGATATTAAGTTCACCCTCGATAGTACACGTTTAGGGTTGTTCAGCTCCGCAAATATTCTCCAAACAGAAGATGTCGCCCTTCGAGTTTTGTTCTTGCTGTTCTTGCCACGTTTGTAGCTATAATTTCGCCTAGTTCTTACTCTTGAAACGAGTGAAATGTCCGCCATTTTTTGTTTTCACAACCAAAACAACTTAACCTCGTCCCCAGGTCTTCGCGGCTAACAGTGCATTAACCTGCAAGAACGCTGCATTTTTGACGTCATTTCCTCGTTAAACACAAATTTCTTCCAAATTTGGTCATCAGTAACTGGTTATAGTGAATTATGCGTGTGCTTTTAGCTAATCAGAATCGGGGAAATATTTTGAATGAATAATAATTCCAATTTACTAATGAAAGTTAACTCGTTTAAATAAAAATTAAAAAAAACTGTCCGTGCAGTTGGGCTTTCTACTATCTTAATCGAGTTCTAACCGGGTTATGCAAATCAAGCAAGAACAATTGTTTTTAATCCAGGTTAGGCCTTTTACAACCACCTCTTGAGGAAGTTCAGCACAGGTTAACCTTATTAATTATTCGATCATCTCCGCCTACGCTTGAGAATGGTCCAATTGGCTTTGCCATGCACGCAAGCACAACAGTTTCGAAATTACTTCTTTCGCTCCAAGTTCAGCTTTTCTTTCATAACACAATTGGGTCTAGACTTTTAAGAAGTCGACCACTTTTATTATCAGTAAGACGGAGTCGGTCAAATTTTGGGGTGTCAGTGAAACGCGGGATCGGGGTCGGGGCCGAGGTCGTGCTCTTTTTTTTTTTTTTCAAAAAAAGAATGCTCTAGTTTTAGGGTAAGGGTTCTAACCAAACTCCCTAACCGTAAAACAGCATTCTTTAAGATCAGTCAAAGAACGAAGCGAGAGTAGGCATATAGAAATCGAAAAGTGAAGGGATTATAAAAGTGCATACATGCAATTTGTATTTTTTCCCGCTATCAAAAAATTGAAAGAGCATTTAGGGTCAGGTTGATATGAACGAAAGACTTTCAAAGTCAAGTACAAATAATTTCTTTACAAGGTAAAGAAATGTAGAGCTAACATTACAGTAGAGGATACAGTGCATGGATTTTTGTTAAAAAATAATTAATGAAAGCACTTTTCAAAAATTGATCGTTTCTTTAGTCGTTCAAGCAACTTCAGGTAATGTTTTAAAATCCGTGTACAATATTTGGCGATTTGCTTTATTACGCAGAATTTAGAGCTGTATTTACAAACTTCGGCGCGAGTGGAAGACTGGGTCCAACTTCTCTTGGTAGTTACTACAGTGGTCGGCATCATGACGGTCAAGTTACTTTGGTCAGCGGTATTCAACAATGGGCTGTACCATACACGGGTGACTACAGAATAGAGGCGATAGGAGCTGCAGGGGGGTACGACACATCCAGCAGTAGGGGACAATACCAAGGAAGAGCTGCTAGAATGAAAGGAACTTTTCGCTTATTCAAAGGCGAAACAATTCAGATACTTGTTGGACAAGAGGGTGGAATCAACAAGCGAAGTTCAAGCTCCGGAGGCGGTGGAGGTACTTTTGTAGTGAGAGGAAGCAACACGCCTTTGATAATAGCTGGAGGAGGTGGTGGCATAGAAGGTGCTTCCTTTAGGCATTCAGGATGCGATGCCTCTACAGGGACCGCAGAGAATGCTGGGTACAAGTCATGGTCAGGAGGAAGTGGTGGACAAGGAGCAACGACCGCTGACAATGACAACTCAGGTGAGATAAGTGTGTCAAGACGAGTAGAACCACCACAACAACAATCTTCGCTAAATCTAAAATCTAACTACATCGGCCCAGTTTTTCAATATGGAGGCTATCGACGGATGTCAAAGTCCTCAACTTTTTGTATCAACTTTTTTTAAGAGTCATAAGAGAAGACGTTGTATCGGTCGCTCGTGAATTAAAAACAAACAAAGAAAAGATCTAGCTATCTGACTATCTCCCCTTCGGATTCGAACTAATGACATCGAAAACAACAGTCCGGGTTTACATGTAAATTTTCTCATTGTTAAGTTTTGACTTTGGTCCGTCTCTTTTTCGGTTTAATTAACGAATACCATCACATCCATCGCATGTTGACCATTATTTCATATCAATTAAAACGTTGAAAATGAAGGAACTTCACTCATCAGCGTTCATAGCTGCTAAAGACTTTTTTGCCTTGTTTCCTCAAGATTCCTCAAAAGAAGTGCATGTTAAAGTTGTTTAGTTTTCAGTTTTTTCAATAATTCATGGAATTAATATTTAGATTTGTTATATTGTTCCTCATATAATTGATATACGTGTAAAGGCAGATAATATTAGATTAAAACATTCAAACATAGAGAAATTTGAGTAGGTTTTAATGACCTTGGCCAACTGTGATGAAATTGGTGGTATGCATTTGTATTTAACAAATAAAAAGGCATATTAGTGACACACATCGAGGCCTTTGTTAAATGAAAAAAGGCGCTGCAAGAAATCCACCTACACATGATACCTGTTGTAAGTGAAGAGTTATTTAATGTTATTTATACTTTAGGTGGTGGCGGTGGTGGTTTCTTCTCCAGTGGAAGAAGCTCAACACAGTTCGGAGGCTCAATGGGGAATGGCGGAGAAGGAGGCAAAGGATTTCTTCAGGGAGGAGTGGGTGGAAGAGCCTGGTATAACAATGCTGTTGGTGGGTTTGGAGGGGGCGGTGGGGCTTATGGAAATGGAGGAGGTGCTGGAGGTGGAGGAGGCTACTCTGGGGGAAGTAGCGGGGATAATGAGGGTGACTCCTGTGGAGGAGGGGGAGGATCTTACAATGTTGGAAAGAATCAGCAGAGTGAATGTTGTTATAAAACAGCTGGACATGGACAGGTTACCATAACACTGATATAAAGTTACAAACTGTAACTTAGCAAGTAGTGTGGTTTAACAAGTTCCCAAAATTTTAGAGCTTGGTGTACCAGTGTAGATATAGAAATTGTTGTCCATACATTGAAAACTTTATAGTCACTTTTTTGTCACTACTAAAAATAATAAAAATGAAGCCAGGCAAAGTGCAGCGCTTATAAGACCGGCAGGTACGGGACGACAATGGACAGATATCAAAGTAAAGACTTTTCTCATCACTGGACTGACCGTCATGCCCCCTTGCTTTGAATCATATAAACTCCTTATCTTGAAAGGCAAGAGTAACATAGGGGTATGCCGGGCTCCTGACTTCCGAGCACCAAGTGCGAACATTACGTAAGCTCTCTTTTGTCCACTGTGTAATTACACTGAATATTTTTACCACGCCTTATCGTGCTGTGAAAATCTCAAAAATTGTATCGTAATTACTGAGTGATCTTGTTCCGGATACAGTGTATAGTCTCCGTTCTGACAGCAACAATAGTGCTGTCATTCCCAAATTTAAAAACTTTAACAATCCTTGGGCGACCACGCTTTCGTTGCTCCTGCGCCTAAACTCTGGAACGGTTTGCATCTGCAATGGAATGGCCAGATCTGGTTTTTAAGACTTATCTTTTTAGTAAGACTTGTTCTTAGTTAGGTTTGTGTAATACCTTTTAACAATGCATTATTAAGTTATTGCCCATGCAGGGATCCAGAAAGGGGAAATTTCGAGGAAGCATGCTAGTAGCTCATGCGTGTACAAAGGAGAGCACTTACAGTTACTTAATTTTACAGTTACATAAAATTATACGGGTGGAAACGAGGCTGGAGTTGACCTTGTTTTGATACAACCCTTCCTGCTTTATTACGTATAACGTACGTGTTGTTCGTATGTTAAAGGTCAAATGAACCAAAAAATTGACATATTTTCTTTTGTCGCTTTAACTTCACCAAACACTAAAAAGAACCAGCCTAAGAGAGGTTTGGGTAAAGATTTTTCTTCCCAAGCCTTTATAGAAAGATAAAAGATCAAAATCCGAGCATTTCCGAAAACTTCACGAAAACGTTTCTGAAATGGTCGCGTGATAGACTGGAGACTACGTGAATAACGTGACGTCAATGTTGGTCTTTCAGCGCGGAAAAACGTTCTGCGCAAGCTTCTGCGCATCCCTTATCGCCTGCGTTTGTTTGTCTCGTTCTGGAGAGTTCTGACTGAGGCTAAATACACAAGGTGCGAACGTTTGCTCCTTGTAAAGGCTTTTTTTGTTGTTTTTGCTGTTGTTGTTCTTTTTTCGTCACTTGAAAATTACTTTGCATTCAGAACAACCAATGTTAGAGTAAAAACAGATCATCCGTCAGTCTGAGGAGGAATAAAACGTTTTGAACATTTCCAAAGAGGTTTGTATTTTTCTGATAATTGTGCATTCGATTTGTGAATTGATTTTGTGTCCAGTTCTTCGCCTTCTTTCGCCGGACTGAATTAAAACCCGCTTGTATTCTGTTATTAGTAGTTACGGTTAGTTTTTTTACATGCCCAGATTTATTTACCTTTGCAGAACCAGCTTTATCCTTGTCTTATGTCAAAGAACCGTAATGCCAACGCTTGCAAGTGAACAAACTTGAGCGCTTAAAAGTTCCTCGGAACTTTAGAAGGCCAGCAAGCTTACTCGGGAAGAAAAGACTACTTCGATCATTTTTCTGTTGCTCAAGTAATAACAGTCAGAGTTTTTTTCCTTTAGTTTTTTCAGTTTTAATTACATAGTTTTGTTATCTTTCTGTACGCAAATTTTCCTTTTCACTCGGAGAACGATAACTGCCGGCAGTGACTCCAAAACAATCGACTCTTTGCCCGTAAACAATTGCTGGAGCTGGATTTGACTGAAGCGAGCAAAACAAATCCTTATGTGTCTATTATCCATCGTGCAGTTTTCTGTATTTTCTAATGATTCAGTTTCCTGAGTTTAATTTGCTTGAATGAAGACCCTCGCATGGACCAGTGATTACTAAAAAAAGTAGCTAATCTAGCTAAGTAGTCGGAATCAGGGCTTGGCTGCTGAGCTTGCAACTGATCTTTTTCTTTTAAGATCTTTAGGTAGGTTGTTTCCGTACAGAAAATTCACTTCTTCTTTGTCAGCAGGTATAGGAGCCTTAAGCCTTATGTTTTTTCAATGAAAATTTGTTGTTTTGCAACCTTATTGAAGCTTTGTTTAGTTCACTTAAGCTGAATTTTATGCATGATGGAATTGTTCTTTGCTTGTCGCATCTCTTTGCCAGCTTAAAGTGACGTCTATGGTCCTTAAAGTGACCTCAATCGGTAATTAAATCTTATATATAATTGGAAAGAAGTTTTTGCAATAATGTAACTTTAACTTTGTTTGAAGGAAATCTTACTTACGCGTAGGTTTTTAACAGGTGTTATGCTTGTTCAACTTGACAACACAAAGCAAACTTAATCTGCGCGAAACGATCAAAGATTTACTAGATAAAGATTAACTCTTTTTCTGCCCACATATCAACGCCAAAACTTCTACATTGAGGATTTTGTTTATTTTAGTGATCTGCGAAGCTAGAAGTGTCCGATCGAGCGTGGGTTTTAAAATATCAGCTCGAGTGCGACAAAGTTCAGTGATTTCGAACACATTGTGGGCAAACTTGAATTTCTTTGGGCAGATTATTATACAAAGATATTTTGTTTTTGTGTCCGGACCTTATACATCCAGGAACTTCCTTATATGAACACATTCTGCGAATTCATCTTGAAAAATGTCGGACTTGCGCACACACATTTCCAGTACAACTCAAGGAAATTAGTAAATGTCGTTAAAGTCCGTTTTACTATGATGTATTCTTCGAGAAAATTAAATAATAATAAGAAGGTTATAACCACAGCTTGCAACTTTTGAAGACGAATTGCCTGTTCTTTCCAGGTTTATGGCCGCACAAACCACTTTTGCGCCAAGTCGACTCGAAAAACTCTGTTTCGAATTTCCCACTTTTTTTCACCTGACCAACATTGACGTGACAAGTTGTTTTTTCCGACAATTTTTCCGACCGCTCTACGAAGATAAGGGCCAAAAAACAGCAATTTTTAATTGCGAATATCTCGGAGATACGTGCTTCAATTGAGCTGAAACTTCATAGTATGTTTATTTGGTTCATATTAAACACATTTCACTAGAATTGAACTAAAATAAAAAAGGTCGAAATTTTCGTTCATTTGACCTTTAACTAGTATTTTTAAGCATAGTTTCCATAAAAAAAGGAAGGAGGATAGCACCAAAAGGTCAAACCTCAGCCTAACGTTCACTTAAAGGCTAGGATACTAAGTCCACGACTGTAAAATAGCCACGATCTGCCTAGTATTAGGAATAACATGATAGCGACCTATGATTTGAATATCCGACTGTTCGACTGCAATTAAAAATAAAGAACATAGAATATAAGCACTCTTCGAAAACGGTCACATTTCCATAGTCTTTAAACTTGAATGATCGTTTACTCCAATTCATAGAAGAAATAATTTATGCTACATGTTCCTTTAGATAGTATTATTGAGTCAGTTATTGCTGTTGGTGGAGTCTCACTTTGGGCGAGCTCTGTTTCTCTGGGATACCCAATAATGACAATTCCAGTTTGGGATAAATTTGGCCTCAAGAGTGGCCGTTTATTCCATTTTAAGCACTTCAAGCTAGGAAAATCCAGATACACAAGAAGATTTATCCCGCAAAGGTGAGGGCACACCCGCCATCCGGGAGATGAAAGTGGAACCAAAGGGAAGGGAAGGGAGGGAAAAATGTTTTCCAACTTTCTTCTTGCAGTGAGCAGAGAGGTCTTGGGCTTTCATGTCATAAAGACACATATATAATGTCCCGGATGACAGTAACGCCCTCTCCCCAGAAGCTGGAGAAATGACACGTTAATGAGTCACATTAAGCATAACACCATTTATTTCTTTCGGAAATATATTTCCTATATAGCTGATTCAATAAAATTGCTTTGGGCACTGGTAATCGGTATTGCTTTGTCGTCACTCAAGCAAAACATTGTATGCCCAAATTGTATGTCCAAATGCCCAATGCCCAATTGCCAAAGCAACTTTTATTGAATTAAGGTATACATTTTTTAATTATGTATCTTTAGTCTTGATATCGCAATAAGCGAGCACAGTAAAAACAGGTTTAATGGTACTCACCCAGTACTTCTTGCTCTCTGCTTGTCCTTCGCTTGCTTTGATTTCTTTGCATGTTTGAGCGGGAAACATTGTTTCATTTCATTGTTTTTGTACGGTTAACGGCAGAACGCTTTCAAACATAATAGAAACTGCACCAAACATGGCAATCGACAAGTTTATCATTTCTCAAAAAACAGCGTAATGGCTTAAATGGAACCGCTAAAAGTTTGAACTGTTCCTTACCTGAGAAGAAAAGTAGAGCTTTGTTGTTTTCTGTTGATTCGCCAAGTTTATAGCCAAAAGGGTTTGTTGTGTGTTGCTCTTCGCATAAAGTGCTGACAAAAATGGCAGCTCGGTTGCTCTAGGTAAGACGTCGTCTTGCTGTATCATTCTTTTTCCTGTTTACTTGAAACGTACAATTTCTGCAAACATTTCCTTTTAAATTTGTTTGTCATAAATAAAACTTCGATTTTTGAGCCAAAATTTTCTTGTTAGAAAACGCTGAGTTCACGAAACGACTTCTCCTACGCGAATACACGGGAGTTGTAAACAATCCATCGAGCACAAAACTCAGCTACAGTAAACTGAAAAACGCAGTATTGAATCCTTCCAAGTCTTTTCTTGCCTTAAAAAAAGTCAGCCCTAGGATTTTGCCGACTTTTAAAAGATCGTTTTCTAAAAAAAATGGGAAAAACACCGAGCTCACACATTATCCACTCGCTAGGAGGTGAATATTGTTGAATAGTCCGAGATAGCGAACCAATCAGATTGCTTAAAGGGACGCGATCACGGTTATGCGCATGCGCGCCGTTTGTCTCTTCAGAATAAATTTGTTGGGTCAACACTAAATTCGAAATCGCTATTACCGGTACAATCATTGAAAATCCTTCGTTTTATTCCGACATTCGTCGCTTTGGCTGGCCTAGTTATACTTCGGTAGTGGTGATTAACGTGTGGTTGTGTTGTTTGACTGGTTGCGTTTTAAGAAGACGCAAAAATAATGTTTTGATCATGGAGGTTCAGAAGAGCATCGTGGCCGTCCGGCAACAGGACGTTCTCAAGAGTCTCTGGAGATAGAGAAGCTTAGCCTATCGACCTGGTATGGTTCCAGGGTAGTGTGTGGCTTACGAAAAGAATACACGACACTTGGAAAGTGGTTGAAGGCATTCGTTCAACTTTGATTTGATTTTTGACTCCAGCCTGTAGTTATACCGCAACAGGCCGCGCGATCTTCACCGATCTGGTACACTTAAAATGTTCCTTGTATCTTTGCTGTGTGATCGTACATGTTTAAGAACTGATGTTTTTAAAATAAAGTGTTGCCTGAATATTCTGTTTATAATCTAGTTTCTTGATGTGTTCTACTCGATAACATTTGTTTTGCGGAACACTGACCCGATGCAACGCGAATGAATTTGTTCATTTCCCGATAAGCAATTGAAATTTATGCTCAGTAAAGGATAATCTTTATACCCATACGTTGTGTATTTTTGTCACCGGTCAGGCGCTATTTGTAGGTATTTCTGGGTTTATATTAAAGGCGATCTGAGAGAACAGTAATAAAATGTTTGTTTACAAATTTTGTTTGCCGATCGTGACTGCTTTGTTATCGTGGGTACGACCTCATAAAAATACACGTTGGTAAATGTTTGTTTCAAAGCAGTACAGGGCTGTAAATCTGATTCTTATCGGCTGCAACATATATCTGAGGAGTAGCAAAGAATGAACTAGCTACGTCCCAACTTTCTCGACGAACTCGCGCGGAGACGCTTGCTATGCAGGCTAAGAATAAACTTAAAATATGGGGATATATGAAATCAAACCAAATGCCCGGAAATACTCTCGCGTCGCGAACAATGAATTTGAATTTTGTAAATTTACTTGCGTGCATCTAACTCGCTTTCGATTGGTTTAAAAACAATCGGCAACTGTCAGAACTCACACATGCGCATTATCGTGAACCAGTTTAAATTACCAAGATCACTGAGTGTGTATACACTAATTGTTAATTTAGATTCCCAGTATTATAGATATAGGACAGGTGATGTGATTACTTTTATCAATAGAATCTTAATTTATTTGTTAAATGAAAAAAAGCCTCTGCAAGAAATCCACCCGCACATGGTAACTGTTGTAAGTAAAGAGTTATTTAATGTTATTCATATTTTAGGTGGTGGCGGTGGTGGGTTTTTTTTCCAGTGGAAGGAGCTTAACAGCTCGGAGGCTCAATGGGGAATGGCGGAGAAGGAGGCAAAGGATTTCTTCAGGAAGGAGTGGGTGGAAGAGCCTGGTATTACAATGCTGTAGGCGGGTTTGTGGGGGGCGGTGGCGCTTATGGAAATGGAGGAGGTGCTGGAGGTGGAGGAGGCTACTCTGGGGAAAGTAGCGGGGAGAATAAGTATGACTCCTGTGGAGGTGGGGGAGGAATCTTACAACGCTGGAAAGAATCAGCAGAATGAATGCTGTTACAATACAGCTGGACATGGTCAAGTAACCATAACGTTGATGTAGTTTAGACTATAGTTTGATATACCCAAATCAGTGTCTCTTCCCCTTTTTTGTCTTAACATTCAGGGTTCATTGTTGACCACCCGTGTAAAAAAAATAAGGTGATATTAAGCTTAAAAGTATAGAGTTCTATGCATTTGGTCTCACAAAAGGGATGAACCATATACATTGCCATACTGCCAAGTGCAACATCGCCTTATTTAGAGCGGTTTTAAGTTACTAATACTAGATACATTTATAGAAAAAGCGAATTTTTTTTTCTAACAGATTGAACCGGTCGCCACCCCGCTTATCCCACCTTTTGAGATAGTCGGGGGCAAGAGCCCTTGTCGGGGGGAAATGTTTGACCTGGATTGTTGTTACTCTGCTTTATATTCAGACTCGTTAATCATAAATTGAAAATAAATTCAACTCCAAATCGTTCATTCTTTTTGTAAGTTTGCATATGTTCTTTTATTCATTTTGTTTTTGAGAGTTTAAAACCACATGTGTAAAAGTCTATTAATAGCGTTAACAATTGCTTTCTGACCATTCAGAATTTGTTTGCCTTTAGATCAATGTTTTTCGGAATAATTAATTATTATTTAGTAATGATTCCCCCAACTTCTATTCCTGATCGAGGGACTCTATGAGATAGAGGGCGTGGAGTGCAATTTCTCTTGTGTTAAGCTATGTTCTGAGCTTATCATATGGCGGAACTGATATCGATGCTTTGTAAACTATCAATGACACGTATTTCTCCTAGGGGGTATAATTATACTGGGAGTCTCCACCCAAAAGAGGTACCTTTTTCTAGCCTCAAATTAATAAATGAAAGGATAGGGCCGGAAATCTGTCATTAGTTTATTTTACGCTACATATAATGAAAAGAAGACTTAATGTTAGCACGTATTAATATGTGAAAGGGTTACGTTACTTTTAGCAATGGAAAGTATACGAAGGGCACGTAGAGGAATGGGGTTGCACTTCGGGACGGAGCCTCACCCGTATATATGATAAACCCTGTTGAGTAGCCCCATCGGGTCATATATTTTGAAGAATTGTTTCACTTAATGGATTACGCTATTTCTGATTTAAAGCGAGGCTTAGTGCGGAGCTATTGATATGAAAATAACTTTTTTTTTATTCTTTTGCAAATAAACTTTTTTTTCAGAAGAAAGGTTTTGCTGTTTACTTCGTTTTGCCGGGGGGAACTTGGTTAATGAAACTTTAGACACATTATTACAATCATCATGAAGATTACCTAAACCATTCTATCAAGCCGATCCTGAGATGTATAAAAAAGCGTTAAAAATCAAGTTGTACCTGGCATGGTGTTTCCAAGATCGCAAAAAAGAAAATGCACCAAAATTTTCAAGCATGGAAAATGATATCAAAATTGCGATGCTACTTAAGACTGATCAGCAATTTGTGTTATTTAGAAATTTCTTATTCGTTCCTTTCCCAAGAAAAAATATTTAACGATACAAAGTTAGAAATTTATTTGCGTTTTATTCAAACATACAGATTTTTTTTAAAATTCTCATGGAGGTTTCTATATGCCAAAGATGTTGGATTTTCAATGGTTAAGATTCGTCTTCAACTGATTTCATAGAATTTTGTTAATCGATGTCATGATAATACCTTCAACTTAAGGCTACATTTTGACAAACTTCATTTTAAGTTTAGATAGTGGTGAAAAATTTATGGCGATTTGACTAGGATAAAATAGCTTTTACGGCGCCGAACATAGTCTTCTGGTAGATTTGCCGGAATATCAATCTCAAAATGCCAAACAAGTTAAACATGAGTTGATCCACCTACCTGTGGCTTACCTGAACTGTTTCACAGCCCGCATTCCTTTTTTGATACTTTCTGAAGTTATTTGAACAAGGACCCGTTTGCGAGAGTGAATATTTATTCTTATTCAAATTTTGAGGCAGGAACTGAATCAAACTATTAACAACCGATATTTAGTTGCATAAAGTGAACTACAAGCTTGCTAAGTAGTATTTTGGTTCAGGTTTCAAATAACATTTTCAAGAATCGTCAGTCACGATAAGTTTGATGACGGAAGGGAAATAACCTGCAAAAAGTTGCGCTATCAAAACCCTCACAAACAGTTAAGTCACCAACTGTGTAAAAGGAGGCGAGTTTCGGCCACATCCTTAGGAAGAGAGATCCTTTACGGTGTATGCTGCCTTAAAAACACCTGAGGCAATTAAGTGATATCCAAAAATCACTAAGGTAGACTATATATCCAAATATTCCGTTACCCTCTGAGAATAGTTTTCATGAATTAAACTATTTATGCTCGTATACCTAGTCTGAAGGTAAACCATACTGTTTAATGACGACAGCTATCAATTTGGTGTTCTAAATCGCAGAGCCCAAAATGTTTACGCTGATCTAGTACATCCACCGAAACCCTCCAGTTAAGAACAAAAGCGGTTAAATGTGAACATGAGGTTTATGTGACGAAAATTGCCAAAATATATAAACATAATTATATTTCTTTGAAATGGCTAATTTAGAGGAAAAGATGGACATGCGTCGTGTCCAGCAAAAGAACTCGAACTTTTTAATGTATTTTGTACTTTTCAGAAATTGCAATACTAAAGGGATATTGCACGTATTTAACGCTGAAATTCTTAGTTGGCTAATTCCGAAATGTTATCTTTAAAATGACATGAATGCCTGTATATAACTCAACTTGATTTTCCTCTCTTTTACCCCCCCTCAGAGGGTGGCATCCCCCCTTTGTAAGTCCGTTGTTAAACTTGGTGCCAGCAAAGAAATTACTTTTACTAAAACAAACAAATATATGTCCCCTAGAGTAATAACTTAGAGTTACAAACAGCAACGATAAGCTTGGAAACAACTGCCAGCCTGAACAGTTTTGAAACCTCATTCAGCACAACTCGCAATGGGCTTTAATTCGCCACTTTAGAAACGAGGAGGAACTGGAGCCGAAATTTCTCCCGCAAGTGCTTCTGGGATCGTTACTGGGGACTTGACGTCATGGCGGCCATATTTGTGTCCCAAAACAATGAAACGGCGGCCATGTTTGTATCCCAAACCACTCCCGTGGGAGTTGAACTCTTTTCGTATGCAAACGCTTTCTTCTGTTCCAATAAATTTGCATAGATGCTGGCCACGTGAGTGAAAACACAGAATAGACCTATTCGGCTAACTCAATGTTGTACCCAATTCAAATCTCCCGGGGCTATATTTGTTTGTGTACTGTATTTGCATTATAATGTGGCATTCACATTTAAGGGACAGTGTCCCGATTATGCGCACGCGCGAGCGTCATCTGTTTTTTCTTCAAAAGACAATAGAACTGTCATATTGACTCGACAAGATTTCCTTCCGGACCGGACCGCCGACGGAGATTTGTTGTTTATATTCTTTAGCAATACTTTAGACTTTCCAAGAAATCTTTCGTCTTATTTAAAATTTGGCTCGCGGCACGAAGATTTATCGCGATTTTATCGCTAGCAGGGCCGCCTCGCGACCCGAAAATCTCTTTCCGCCCGCTTTAAAAACAGATTTTCTAATGTGAAAGTCACGTCAGAGGTCAATTGTTCCAAGTCCAGTAATATCTGCCTGACTTGCTCGCGTTCTAGCCTCAAACGTTGGAATGACATAAATAAAAATGCAATCTCAACGCTATGAATCATCGGAAATGTTAGTCAAAAATTATATTATGATTTAATAGAACTAGTTTTTCTAAACATGTAGCGCCTGTTTGTTTGATTTTGTCAGGCCGTTAGGGAGATTCATTTAAAAGTTTACTAACGCGTCGTTGCAGAACATTCTGCTTCACGAAGTCTAATTCCACAAGATCTCCTCAGTCACTTCAATGTCTCAATGGTTTCTTTCTTACAGTCTTTATTGTTGCTGTTTCATTTCTGCGTATTCCTTTCACAGTTATCCGAGCTTGTATGGAAGCTAGCAGAAGAAATAAGCCTTCAATCGGCATCAAAGCGCTTCCCATCTTTTGGACCTCCGGCCAACGGCAATAAAAGTAACGCCAAAAAAAATCCAGATTTGGCCCAAATGGAAACTTAACAGGAACAATATATCATTGATCTGTAATCCTGAGAAGTTTTAGTGTAGTATTAAACTCGGCCAAGCGCGATGCAAACAGATTTTTCAAGGTTCTTTTACTCTCCTCGCATCTTTTGATTTCGCGACATCCTGTCCAAAAATCAAAGTTTGGTGCATGCGCAGTAACGGGATACTGTTCCTTTATATGATACGGAAATTGGTGGCCTCTCTTTATAAGCCTGGTGGTTTCTTGAGGTCTCCTCGCCTAACAACCTGCTGTATCCTGTAAAATTTGCTGTAAAAAAAAGGCTAATAAAAATGATGATGATGATGATGAAATTCCTGAAAGAAAACGTTTTATTCCCAAAGGGTTTGAATTGGTCACAACATTGAGTTAGCTGAATTGGTCTATTGGCTAATTTCTTCCCCTGTCCCTAGTAACAGCTCCAGAATCTTTGCGAAAGTTAACCCAGTCCAGACTCCTTCTCCGGCGTTTCTAAAGTAGTGAATTGAAGTCTGTCTCAATATTGCTTGTTGCTTAGTAACGCTAGTGACATGCGCATTAGGACTTGTAGTAGATTAGAAGAGGTGGATGCTGAGTTGTTTGGAGATATAGGCTTGTTCAAGTGTGAGCCAGTTAGGATCCAACTCCATGAGAATGCCCAACCCTATTGCATCAACACGGCAAGAAGAATAGCTTTTCCTTTAATGCCGAAAGTAGGAGAGGAACTCAAGCGTATGGAATAAGCTGGTATCATCGAAAGAGTAACAGAGCCGACAGAATGGTGTGCGCCCATGGTACCAGTACAGAAAAGAACTGGTAAGCTCAGAATCTGTGTCGATCTAAGAAGGCTGAATAGTGCAGTGAAGCGCTCCAGGTTTGTACTGCCTACCTTGGAAGATATCGCGCCCAAACTCGCTGGTGCCCAGTACTTCTCCAAACTTGATGCGTCCAGTGGATTTTGGCAGATCCCCCTACATCCAGATAGTGCCAAGTTGACCACGTTCATGACTCCATTTGGCAGGTTCTGTTTTAGAAGACTTCCATTCGGAATCACGTCTGCTCCAGAAATTTTCCAGTCTCTAGTGAGTGATCTGTTAAAGAACAGCGAAGGTTGTGAAGCAATTATGGATGACATTATTGTGTACGGGAAGTCTGCAGAAGAACATGATGAGAACTGACAGAACACGTTTGGAGTTATCAAGGAGTCAGGACTGAAACTGAACAAAGCGAAGTGTGAGATCAAGAAAAACAAGCTAACATACTTTGGACATGTTCTCAGTGCCGAGGGTGTAAGTCCAGACCCAGAGAAGGTGAAGGCAATAACAGACCTCGAAGCACCAACCAATGTGCCAGAACTACGCAGACTGATTGGCATGATTAACTACCTCGGGAGGTTTATTCCCAACCTTGCTTCAGTGATGCGTCCAATGAGCGAACTATTAAAGTCAGATACAACTTGGACTTGGGGACCTCCCCAGCAAACTGCATTTACCAAGGTCAAAGAAATGATTTCAAGTAACACAGTGTTAGCATTCTATGATCCTAAGAAGCCCACTGTTGTTTGTGTAGATGCTAGTAGCTATGGAATTGGTGGGGTTCTGATACAAGGTCACAGTGAGCAGCTCCGCCCAGTCAGTTTTTGCAGTAGAACACTAACAGAGACTGAGGTCAGATATGCTCAAATTGAGAAAGAGTGCCTGGCAGCAGTGTGGACATGTGAGAGGCTCTCACGTTATCTAGTAGGGCTTCCAAGTTTCCAGCTCTTGACAGATCACAAACCTCTGGTACCACTGATCAACCAGAGAGATCTCGATAAAACACCACTAAGGTGCCAAAGGCTTCTATTGCGTATGAGTTCAAAGCAAAGTATGGATTCAAGCACACCACATCAAGCCCGTATCATCCCCAGGCAAATGGTACTGCAGAAAGTGGCGTGCGAATCGCTAAGCGGATTCTGAAACAGGAGGATGGCCTATAGGGCGACCCCAATCCCGGCAACTGGAAAGACACCATCAGAACTGATCATGGGAAGGCTGATACGTACTACACTTCCAACACTGACCAAAGTCTTAGAGCCAAAGCTTCCAAACCATTCAGCAGTCAAAAGAGCTGATGTCAAAGCCAAACGGGGCTACAAGGAGTCCTTTGACAAAAGGAATGGCTCGAGAGAATTACCAAAGCTACAGCCTGGAGACTGGGTCAGAACCAAGCTGGATAAGGAGAAGCAGTGGACCACAGAAGCTAAGGTCGTTAGTGAAGACCGAAGTCCCAGGTCATACATCATAGACACGGGTGGTAGAAGATTGCGAGGGAATCGTAGGTATCTTAGAAAGGTCCCTACTCCCACTCGTTATGACACAGCAGGGGACGACTCCCAAATTCCGGATATCAACAGTGAGCCTACTTCCAAGGTCGTCCAAGTGGAGGACACCAACGTTCCCGGAAGCAGCAACGCCAGTCCTGACCAAAGCGATCAGAACGCGATTCCAGAACAGAGAACCTCAAGTGGTAGACTTGGTAGGAAACCTACTCGTTATAGAGAGGACATTTAGTACTGTTGATTTTGTTGACTTTTGGACAGTCGTTTTTGTCTTTCACATAGGTCAACTTATGCCTAGGACTCTCCTTGATTAGATTTCAGAACATGCTTAAGCATTGTATTCAACCAGTTCATTTTGTTGTTGTTGTTGTTTTTTTTTTTAAAAAGGGGAGATGTCTCAATATTGCTTGTTGCTTAGTAACGCTAGTGACATGCGCATTAGGACTGGTAGTTCTTACCATGTGCTCTTGCCTAATGGCGGACTTTGTACATCACGCTTGTTTGTTATAAATGATTGAATCCTGTTGAGATTTCAAGACAGAGTCCATTACTAGTTGTAATGAGGTACCTTTCTTTTGCATGCACATGCTGTCTTATTTCAGTGTTTCCTGAATCTGACTCACAGAGGTTTTTGTGATGGAATAAAATATTTCACCATAACTAAAATTCTCGGACGATGATTAGTCGAGAGCTATTTTCCATAAGAGTACAGACCAATTTACAGACCATGGAAATGACGTCATGGTGGCGCAATGTGTTTCTTTCTTTCTCGAGCTCGCGATTCTCCAAGAAACTTCAATGGGAATGGACGTCATGAAAACTTTCAATGTCACTGTGAACTTTGCAGTGGAACCACTAGCCAACATAATATCGCGCTCGTGATTCTCCAAGAAACTTTTCATATTGTTGTACGAGCAATTGCTTATTTTTGGGTGTATTTGGAGAATTTTAAATCATTCATTTTATTATTATTATTATTATTATTATTATTATTTATTTATAGTTTTTTTATATATTTATATCCATTTATTTATTGCTAGTCTGCGTGAGAAGAAAAGTCACATATTTGGGTTTTTGTTCCTGTTTTTTTTTTTTTTTTTTTTTCTATGCTGTTACTATGCTCACTTTTCAGATTAAAAAAACTATTTCAAGTGAGAAATGGTTTAACTACGTCGTTACTTTTTTTCTTGAAAATGCTAAAAATTTGGGTCGATCGGACGATGCTAAATGGAGAAAAAAAAGAGGATGGCCTAAGATAAAGGGGGAAATTAAAATTTAAGATGACGTGAATTAAACATGACTTGAAATAGACCTCTTAAGCTTATCTTATTCATATGCATATGTATGTATTAATTCATGACAAGACAAAGGGGCAAATTCCCCTGGGGTCTTGGGAAAACAAAACACACAAGCTAAAGAGGTCTATAAGAGACATATCAGCCCTCAGTCTCCGGCATTTACACAACAAAATAGCGATAAGCACTAAAGGAAATGCACTGAACATTAAATTTAATGGTAAGCTTAAAAAGCAATATTTTGAAGTTACCTCTGAAATCGTTTTCACATCATGCATGAATCCACGCTGAACTTTCTACGGTGAGTATCGATTTAACGCACGGTCCTCCTCCTCCAGGAAAACACCCAGATCAGCCAGTTTTGTTCGTCGTAAGTCCAGCTCCACAGTCGTCGTGTCAAATTGCTCGCCAAGTTTGAACATGAATACATAGGTAGCGAGTAAGCTGGCAAGACTTGTAAAGGAAATTAACCTTGCACTTTTGACACTAAAAATTGACAACAAGTTCTTGAGGTCACCAATTATTACTGAAATGTCCCAATTTGCATTCTTCAACTTTAACAATATACCCACTCGTTCAAATCCTATGAAAATTCATCTCAATTTACCGGCTTTTTCCCCTTGCCATTTGCAAAACAACAATTCTGATCAGCGTTATATGTTTGAAAGTAAAAACGTCGTGTTTTCATCTCCATTTGTTGCACTTGCACTAAAGGTCTACCACGTGATGGCTTGACGAGCCAAGGGGAGGCTAAGAAACTCGCCGCGATTAGCGGCAAAACTAATTAAAGTCACGAACAAACAATTTTTTATCGTTTAAATTGCGGATGATTAGAGGTGACGAATTACTCCTTAAGTTTGGCGCGACATTTCAGCGTTAATGTCAAATTACAAAATTGCCATGGCAACCTTCCGTACGTCTCAGTGTCAAGAAGGCGACGAAGTGAATGAAGTGGATGTCAGGGCACAAAAAGACACTTTAGAAAACCTGAACACACGAAAGAGCACATCAAGAAGGATTCTAACAGGTATTTTGTCGAAAAACTCTGAACTTAAGCCAAATTTAAGCTCTAAACGTTCGAGAGAGTGCAGGAGTTCTCGATCGATACGATCCAGGATAAACATGTCAAAAATCCAAGATTTCTAACGTAATTCGTCACCCATGATATTAATAGGTAATCAAATGGTATACTCGTGAAATTAGGGAATAATTTCACTCGCGTTTTGTCCAAATCCTCATAATTTCCCGTAAAGGCTCGGGAAATTATTAGGATTTGGACAAAACGCGCGTGAAATTATCCCCTAATTTCACTCGTCACCATTTGATTACACATACTAATCTCCTTCAAATAACGCTTGTTACTGCGTCACCAACATAAATTAAAAAGCCATTTGAGGAGAACGGAGTTAACTGTTCCTTAATGCATGCACTGTTTTCCAACATGTTTCAAAAGAGGAAATTTCAGCGCATGATATACATTTTTTGTTATTTCTTTTAGATGTCGACGAATGTGCATGTACTGCATGCCTTTTCTCCCCTCTGTGATGTCAATGCTCAATGTTCGAACATTCGTGGGTCTTTTATAGCTGCAGATGCAAATTTGATTCATATTTCTGGAAACGGAAAAACTTGCAAAGGTTTGTGGAAAGTAGAGAGTCGAGATTCAAGCGTTGTTTCAAGTCAAAAAGGTGTTACTTTGCTTTGCGAATTCAGTTTGCTTGGTAATAAAGTTTTTCTTCTTCGTTCAAATAGTACCGGTAACTTAATTCAAAAGGCCAAAAATCAGCTACAATATGCGAAAAGGTCTGTAAGCGTCGATGCTATAACAGTGAGCATACTAGCAATCCCTGTAAATTTAGCACGCTGAAATATGTCTAGAAGCCGATTTTGCGTTGTTAATTTTCATTGTGGTAAAACAATTTCGTGCCTCTGCTGTTTATTTTCAGACATAAACGAGTGCACTGATTACTCTCCTAGCTAGCCTGAGATCATGCCCTCTCCCTATTATCCCTTTATGTCTCTCACGGAAAGAGGGCATGATACATTTTTTCTTTCTCGGATCACATGTAAAAAAGCCAGAATCTGGACTTTTTTCTGATTGGATAGGAAACAATACGGATGATTTGCGCTGTTCCGATTGGCCAAAGTGCCGCCATCCGTTAGTTGTTGTTGATTTCAGTCTGCATTTTTGCTTGCGTAATGAGCAGTGAATACACACGCGAGTTCGTTATGAAATTTCTGCCGGCTCAGTTTTCTTGAATTTGAAGAATGCCTAAATAGAGGTTTCATCCATTGAAATATTTTCCATCTCATCGTATACTAAAAAGTTGCAGTCAAAACTTCACCGATCATTTGAATGCAATTTGATACCGCCTACAAGTTACAGAAGCGACAAACGGGTTCGGCTTTTCAAATATTCAATTCATGAATGGAATCTTGACCTGGTTTGACTGTAATTCCTCCTTCAGAAATCTGCGAATTATCCTGAGCGATCTTCGCTTTCACAACACCTTTCAGTTCGTGAAATATGGTGCTTCAGGGTAATTTTCTCTTTCACTGCTTTCGGCACAGAACGAAGTCCACGAGCTTTAACCAGTAAATTTTTTATTATTTGTAGCTCTTAAATAAAGGTACGGCAGCTCCAGCTAGCAGTATTTCATCACAAAAACAACACATTTAAATTTTTTTTAGGAATCGAAGCGCCATCTGAACATGGACGTACTTAAAAATTTTCTTTTCCCTAAAACTGATTTCAAAAGAGACATTATTTGCGCCAAAATTTGATTCCTGTATGGTAAACGCTTATTGGCTAATAACATGACAGGTCACGCAGACGTTAGATTATGTGAATTAGGGGGCGGTTAACGGCTTGTTAAATGAATGTTTCAGGCGCTATTTTTTTCCCTCTCGAGCCAAAGAAGCAAACAAAAAAATAATAACGCCTGATCTCAGGTTATCTCCTAGCTGTCACGTCAATGCTGTTTGTCAAAATACTGTGGGCTCACACACGTGTTCATGTAAAGATGGAAAACAATGTCATGGTAAGAACAGTTTCAAACAAATACAGCAAAAAAGACTGAACGCTATTTTTTACTTCTTACACTGACACTCTTTTTCCAGTATAGCGTCGGCTCAAAATTTCCCAGTTTTTCTCCCCAAATGAAGTGTGGCAAGTAAAAACAAGTTTCGATTCATGATATATATTTTCCCATAGATAAAGAGGGCGAGGTCTGTCATCATCGGTGTTACCTTGTGTTAATGGCATGTTTACTGGGCCAAAAAATATTTGTTTCTCGCCCTCCATTGTTCTCTTCCAGACATAAATGAATACACTACTAACTCCCATAGTTGTGACGTCAATGCAAAGGTGGTTATACAGGCTCTAAGGAATCAGGCTGTGTACATAATGAACACTAATTATCATCATGCATTATACAAACAGTGTTTTTAATTTGGAACCTTTTTGCAGTATACGAAGACACAATTTATTGATGCGCAACGTAACAATAATATTTTTCAATTTTCGTTCGTCAGAATAAAGAGAACCAGGTGTGGCGTAGCGATACTAGGTTCGTGATTCAACTGGGAAGAACTGCCGTCCCTTGGTCCTTGCTAATTAAAACTAGCTAGTAAAAAGTTTTGATTTAAAACACTTGAAGTTAAGAAAGTAGAGCAAGTCTTTACATGTTCTTCAATGCGTGATCAACGTTACAAATAAAAAATGGCATGGTCGATAATATTTTTTCATCTGCCAAAGACTGTCAGTCAGTCTGAAGAGGAGCTGGCGCAAACTAAGTTCTTCGTTCTTCTATGGTAGACAATTAACTTTAATTGTCACCTGTTCATAAAACTGACAATAATTGTTAAGGTTGTAAGGGAATAGTATGGCCATGTTTAACTGATAAAGAAAATACATTGAGCCAAAGAATTATCCGTAGGATTAAATATACAGGCACCAACGCGTTATGACCTTTTGGCATCGAGCAGGTTGCAGAACAATTGGTAGTCTTTACACTAGAGCCTAAATAAGCTAAGAAATATTTCAAGACAAGTAAATTTTAATTACTTCAAGTAAAATAAAGCTTCACACACAACCGATTCTTTTTTACTTCAGGTTAACTAAGGTCATTTTCCCACGCAACATAATTAAGATTGATTGACATGTTTTGCCTTTCCCAAAGCTCAAGAAACCGCAAGTCAACTAAGTCGGTCATAAGGATGGTTTTCAAGTCGCTTGAAACTTTCTTGAATCGTTTCAACTTTCCGACTCTAATGAGATGCAAAGTAAAGTTACTTGAGATTTTACTTAGGTCTTCACACACTAATTTTTGGCCAAGTAAAACTAAGCAGCTCTTAAGTCTTACTTAACAGCCTTGTGTAAAGACAACCAATCTTTACACTAGGCTGTTAAGTAAGACTTAAGAGCCGCTAAGTTTTACTTAACCAAAAATTCGTGTGTGAAGGCCTAAGTAACATCTCAAGTAACTTTGCTTTGCATCTCATTAAAGTCGGAAAGTTGAAACGATTCAAGAAAGTTTCAAGCGACTTGAAAACCATCCTTTATGACCGACTTAACTGACTTGCGGTTTTGCGGTTTCTTGAGCTTTGAGAAAGGCGAGACATGTCAATCAATCTTAATTTTGTTGCGTGAGAAAATAACCTGAAGTAAAAAAGAATCGGTTGTGTGTGAAGCTTTATTTTACTTGAAGTAATTAACATTTACTTGTCTTGAAATGTGTCTTAGCTTATTTAGGCTCTACTTTAAAGACTACCATACGACGTCTATCACATAACACTTTACTTAGTAACATGCAAGCGCTCTCCTAAAATTAAGTAGTCGATCAGTCAACGTTAATATAAGGGTATTCTGAACAGAAGAATGTCCCTTCGCTTCAAAAATAAGTCAAAAATACTTTGTTTACACGTGCGTTCGTGATTCCAATTTATTTTCAGTTTATGCCCTTCATAAACTGTGGTTTCATTTTGAGCACTTTATTTGTTAAGCCATGTCAAACTGGTGTCACTTTAAACAAACGCTGACATGAACGTGAAAGCTTATTACCAACAAGGCTCTAAGCTTTCCGTTTGGCACAGTAAGCCGGGATCTTAATAAAGTTTGTCAATTATAGTTGAAACTCATTAGAAACTACATTTCTTTTAGCTAAATTTTCGTCTTTTATCTGGTGAGTAATTCTTTTTTCTTTATAGCAGCTAGTTTGAAGGCCGGTAAAGTCAATATTGCTGCAGCGGGCGGAAGCTTGTTCGCTTGCAAGCAGATCTCCTTCAATCATCCTTTCCCGGGTGGAAAAGAAGTGAAAGTCTTAGCCTCATTTGGCCACGCAGTTAACAACTCAACTCATTCTAATGGTGCTGCTATTTGGGTGGAATCGGAGGATGCAAACCAATTCCGCGCTTGCGTCTATGAATACAGCGACGGATCAAACAAAACAGCGGAATTTAATTGGGTCGCCATGCAATCTGCACCATCAGGGGCGCAGTTGGGAACAACCCTCTTGGACTCCTGGACTACTGGGACAGAATGCAAAAGGATCGACTTTCCCCAGGTTAGCTTTTGTTGTCGTTTTTGTTGTTGTTGTTTGTTTGTTTGTTTAATACTGTTGTTAAAATGGTGACGAGATAAAACTGAATATAACAAATAACATTATTCGCCGCAGCGACTCCGGACGTAAAAATTTAAGGATTAACCCTTTAAACCCTAAGAGTGATCAGCATCAATTTTCTCCTTGTAATATCAGTGCTTTGTAAAACAGTGTGGTCATGAGAATTAAGGACATGATCACACAAGATGAAAATAACTGATACTTCAACAAATTCTCCACACTAATTCTATTGAAAACGTATAGGGGTAACACACGAGAATTTGAATTTTGATGTTAGGGTTTAAAGGATTAAAACGGTGAGAGATTTTCTGCGGGTCGAGGTTGGCTGGCTTAACAGCGAAGTGAAGTTTAAAACTACCGTAAAATTCCGAAAATAAGCCCCAGGGCTTATATTTTTCAAAGGCCCTTTGAGGGGCTTATTTTTGGAGGGGCTTATATTCGGAGGGGCTTATCTACCGAGGGAAATTTGCGTTTCAAACTCGATAGCGCTAGCCTTATAGTTGGAAGTAAATTTACCATTTTTTCTTTGCTTTTCGTTGTATTTGAGGGCAATTTTCTAAGTACAAGCCCCTAGGGGAGCCTATATTTGGAGGGGCGATTTAATGGAGGGTTTTTTGCGTTACCGGTTTGGGGCGCTTATATTTGGAGGGGCTTATACATGGAGGGGCTTATTTTCGGAATTTTACGGTAACTGTACTGTAAGCCAGGAAAATGGGCAGCTCCAGATTTATTTACCGAAGTGGATTAAATGGTTTCATTTTATTGCTTTTGACTTCGCGATTTATTAATCTTGCTTGAGATGTTCCGATGTACAACAATGTTGTTGTGCATGCATGACGCCACGTTTATATATGGCATTCGGCCACCCGGCCTTAGCCGTATCGGGAAAATTGGGACAGATGTCAATCCACAACATATATTTTGTTTCTAGTTGTTTTATGACATATTTTAAAAGAACATTTATGAATATGAAGTTGACACTTGACACTGAGATCTTAAAATCTTAGCCGGATGTTTGATGTTTGAATAAACCTTTCAATACTTTAAGGCTGTTGATAAACTGTCTTTTAATTATACAAACTTGAGGATTTTGGAAATAGGAGGGTTATTAAGTGTTGATCGACATTCCCGTTTTTTATCATATTTTCAGTCTTAAAGAGATAAATGCATAAAAAGTAAAACGTTCTTAAAAATTTTTTAAATCTGAGGAATATTAATTGGCTTATACTGAATGCCCCTATACTCATCAAACTTGGCAAATTTCGCTAAATTAAAATTAACCTTGCAATCCCTCCATAAACCATTTTAAGGTAAACATAAATAATATTTTCAGGAAACAAAACTGTAATCCTTCGTTTCTGGCATTTTGTTTTGGAATAGTGTCTACTTTTGACACTTTTCTAAGATAGTCAACTGAAGACGGCCAAAAGTTCATGGAAGTATTATTTTAAACTTTTTCCGGTCACGTGAACTATTAGTGTACATTTTCCTGTATTATCTAAACTTCCACTTAAATTTATCAATACTTATCCATGAAAATATATTCCAATGACCTATCCCTTTGATTTAATTTACAAGCAATCACTCATTCTATTTATAGTCATTACTAAACACTGGTCAGTCATTCATTCCTATTTATACATATAATCTACTTATTGTCAATTACATATAGCAATTGTATCCTGTGGTCTTGCCAGGAGTGAAGTGTTCATATCCGCACATACGCCCGTGCGTACAGCTGAAATCTTTTTTTAGTACCTGAAAGCACTTTATCATAAAACCGGGATGACAGATATATATATTTTTTTCGCATTATATTGGAGCCTTTTTTTAGTATTTCCTTCGTCCTCATTGTTCTATCAACGGCTCACTGCAAGAAACGTTATAGTGAGTGAAAGAAGAGAGATTAAGCTCTCTTGCAATTCCGCACATACACAAGCACAAGGACATTAATTGATATTGATGGCGTTGTAACAGAGTTTGACCGTCTGAAGGGTAGACGTCTTGCCCTTTGCTTGTAACCTCTTTGACTGTTTTACTTTTTACCCCGTTAACATTTTATCTTACCGATAACACTTGAGAGGGGTTTAAAAAAACAACGGACTACTGCATTTTTCCTCCGTGTTTATTTGCTGAAAGTGTTCCGCGGAAAACGTAGGAAATGGCGTTTCTGGGATGCCCCCAGGTTCTTCTAGTTTGGAGCGCCTTCGGTACATTAACTTACCTTCCCGCGTGCGCACACCTTTAAATCTCACACCATTCCAACTACCTCGTCAGCTCGTTACTATTCCTGATTTATACGTTCGTTCTGATTTCTTCCTAGCGTTTCCAGTCCCTTCCAACTATACTTGTGACTCCTAGTCACCAGGTTCCAGAGCGACCTCAGGATGCCATGGCCGTGTGGGTGGAGGACTTGACCCAAAGCAGTTTTAAAATTTGCCTCCGGGAAGTAAAGATTTTCGACGGTTTTCATCAGAACATTAAAGTTGTGAGTAAATTTGACGTGCTTGTCTATCATTAAATTCCAAGTTCTTCACTTTAAAGCAAATAAACCCCACTAAAATGTCTCTTTTAAACATTAAAATGAGTCTTACAATTAGCCTGTTCTTGGTGTTCAGATGTTGGAGGGGAGAGAGTTAAATCGTACGCCCTCGCTCTACAATATGAACGCCTGGGACACTCAGGCTATATTTCTAAAAATGGAGATGTGTATAGCGAGATGCAAGAGTTGGTCACCAACTAATAAAGTAAATTGTTCATTTTTTATTACTGGTATAGACAGGAGAAGTCTAACCACCACCCACCTTTCTGTCCGGCTGAGCTAGAGAGGCTTTATAACCAGCTGTTTACTTGTAGGTCACTATTCTTCTTCGTTTTTGAAACGAAAAAGCTTAAATTACCAGGGGCTCACACAGCCTGGGGACACTTATTTGGCAAATTCACCAGTGAAAATGGTAACCCGAAGTCCTTTTTCGTATGTTCTTTTAAGCAGAACTGGATGGCATTTACCAATTTGAGGGTTCAAAATTTTACTTTGGCTGATAGTTTGGCGTTTACCAACAACAGATCGTTATCTCGATCGCAAGATAACTTCGCCCTTTGTCAGGTATACGTAAGAAGTTAAAAGGTAACATTTTTAAATTGCACTGTTTTGCAATGTCCATTTGTATTGCATGCATTCGTTCTCTTATAATGGAATGTGTCTGAACGTAGCTTGATATTGCTGTTTCAGTTGTTTGTTTGTCTGTTTGCTTGTTCGTTTGTTTGCAACATAGCTGCCCAAATACTTCTTTTAAATAATTCATTGTTTTTCTTCACCAGAACATCACCTTCGCAGATCCGTTCTTTGCCCCTCCGGTGGTGTTAGTAACACCAAAATACATTTACAGTGGCAACAATTTGCTTTCTGGTTGTAACGCAGTCACCACCTGGGTTGAGGTAAGATTGTTGTTCCTTTACTGTATCATTGTTAACTGCAAAAAATGCACCGCCTGATGATAAAAAAGCAAGTTCATGTTACATGTTCAAGAATTTTTCGGTAAGGTATGAGATCTCGGTGGTCCATGTTATATATATTAGAATATACGAGATTTATAGGACGTAACTTTGACGATACTGGACTGCATGATTATCATAAGAAAAAAAAATAGAATATTTTATTTCATTTAAAGAATTCAACCAAAACAGACACAAAGATCTGTGTACGAAACTACGACAGGAGCAGTAACAGTAGCATTAAAGTCGACTTCCTGGTTAGTAGAGGTATGTAAAAATACTTACTTAATACAAAGAAATGAGAATAAAAAGTGTTGTTTGTCATTTAAGATAATCAGGCGGATCCGTTTTAAATTCAAGTCTTTATAGTTACGTGCACACCTTGCTTTAAAGCCTGCGAGGCCTCCGCAAGAAGGAAATTCGCCTCACGCGCGCCCTCGTGCGGCACACCCGTACCAAGAATTTCCCTACGAAAGGCCCCCCGAGAACTAGAACTTATGTGTTATCGAAGAGCCGCCTGGTGGAAACACGTGACCAACTATTGAAAGAGGCCTATTCTGTTGGTCCTGGTTATATCTGGCTTATTGTGTTATGTTTGTAAGATTTAGTTAGCGTTAATTGAATGACGCACAGGATAAATTTTCCAAAAAAATCGGTGCGTCAGGAAAAAGGTATAGGCCGAGATAAATGTGTACAATTAAGCATTTATGTAAACTGTATCTTTCACTTTGTTGTTGTTGTTTCATCGAGCTTAGACTTATGTGAATCGTGATTTTTGTACACTCCTACCAGATCTGGATCCTTGTCTGGACGTAACCTGTGATTACCACTGTCTTTGTAAGGTTTTTGGACCATACGATGCCCGCTGCGTGCACGCAGAAAACTGCCCATCCTACCAGGAGCCCATATGTTCCTCCAACGGAACGACGTTTGATAATAGGTGTCTCTTTGAACAGGAAATGTGTCTGTTGCGACTCAACTTCTCTGTCCAACATCCCGGAGGTTGTGAAGGTTAGCAACTCAGTATGCTGCTCATTTATTAGTTTCTAAAGACTTTATCTGAAACATCAGATTTAGACTGTCAACTGCAAGCATTTTAGGAGAAAACTCACACCAACACCTACAATAATCATTTAAGCATTTAATGAAAGCTACGTTTTTGTTACTGCTTTCATTTTGCTCTATGCATGTACTATAATTTAATGATTTTTGTAAAGAGTTTTGTTTTTGTTCTGTTTTTTTTTTTATTATTATTTTTATATATATTTCCGCTTCTTTTTGTCAGGGTTCCCATTTCGGCGCGGTCGAATTCACATGCCCCACATACCATCTTTGGGGTACTCTCATTGCGAAGCTATTCATTTCCGACCATTTGTATTCTATCCTGACAAACCTATCCAAGTACAGATAACTGTCAATCACATCGATACCAGTGACATGACATATGTCCACGATGCTGCTGTGTCGTGGATTGAAGATGTAAGTTACGAACAATTCACTGGGTGCGTGATGGCGGCAGGGTATAACGAGCGCAAGTCCAGTGCTAATGTGTCCATAGACTGGATAGCTTATCAGGGAGCTCCAGTGGGTGGGGTCACTGGAGAGGTGCGCATGTCACAGTGGTGGACTGGAACGACTTGTAAGACTGTGAGTTTCCCTTCGGTAAGTCAGTAGATCTTTTCAAAACGCAAACCTACTACTTAACTACTAATGACTACGACGACGACGACGACGACTAACAGTATCACAATCACTACCCCTACCGGACTTTCATCATTCGTCTACCATGAAAATATAAAGCAAATACGTGACTTTTTTATAATAAATTTTCTGCATAGTTCATTGAAAAATTGTTTAAAAGACCTCTTTGGCTCGTATATTTTGTTTTACCATTTCAGACTACGAGAGGTTACCTCATCAGAACTAGCTATTTTTCTTTTTTTCAAATGTCGTCCTTTTCACTAGTGCATATGTGTGCATATAACGTTGTGATCTTTATTGTGAAAACAAGAATTCAAGCTGAAAAGGTCTATTTCCCTCACATCAAAGGTCAATGTTTTACTAGTTTTGTAAGTAACGTCAAAAAAACTATCGGACTATGAGACAAATGGACTAGATTATTTATTGCTCGGATTTGTAATGCAAGCTACCTTCAACCCAGAGAAGTTACCAGACATTAGAAGAAAGGGCTCAAGGTAAATGGTATATGAAATGACACAGACCATTTTGTCAAGAAAAATCCATTAAAGTGGCAGTTAGACGCCATCAAAGCGTATTTTGCTTTACCTCATTGCCTGTTATTCCTGGACTTAATTTTATACCATTTTCCAATCAGGGCAAGTTTTCAAAGAATCCTTCAGTGTTTGTTACCGCAGAACATCACCGTGCCGGACTGACGCCGCCAGTATTTGGTTAGAGGACATCGGACAATCTTCCGTCAAAATATGTTTACGGGAACTGCAAAATTACGCTGGCTCCCATGAGGACATTTATGTTGTAAGCATTTAGAATAATTTCATCACAACTTATAAATATAATTACTGATTCAGTTTCAGCTTGAGATAGATTGAGAATTAGCTCTGAGGTTAGGACCTGGACAGCCAAGATCCCTTACTGTCGACCACTTTATAGTCACCGTAAAGGTATAAAAAATGTGTAAAACTGTAACTAAACGGTTTTATTTGAAGGCACGTTTTCTCAAATTGCAAGTGATTTTCGACTTTGGGAACTCAATGGTAACTAATTGGAAGAATTCATGTATGTAAATGAATCAACCTGCTCAAGTGAAATAGTGTTTTTAACATCAAAATGTTCGCGCGTAATAGGGGCTATCAGCCTTTAGCCTCTGACGCCACAGTTTGTTGCTGTTAACAACTGATAACTCAGGGGCTTTTAGTAACAGTTTCCATATGAATATAAGTTGGACGATGACCTCCAAACAAGGAAAGTCATGTAACACTTCGTCTCACTTCCACTTATTGAAAATGTTCGCCTAATTTGGTCAAAGTTTGCAGCTTCAGCTTCAAATTACGTGTTACTGTGTACATGTCCGTCTTAGTGAAATGTTCATCTTAACAGGGCGTACGCCTGAAGAGAGGCAGGGGCCAACTCGAGGTGTCCCTTTAAAGAGATACCCGTCTTATATAGAGAGTCAAATAATATGTCTGTCTGAAGAACAAAAGGGACCAACTCTAGGTGCCCGTTTTTGGGGAGGTGTCCGTCTTATAGAGAGTCAAGTAATATGTCTGAAGAACGGCAGGGATCAACTCTAGGTTTCTGTCTTAAGGAGGTGTCCTTCTTACAGAGACAAATGCTGTTGAGGAACGGCAGGGACCAAGTCTTGGTTACGTTTTAGGGAGGCGTCCGTCTTAAGTCAAATACTGTAACCGAAGAATGGCAAGGACCAACTCTAGGTTTCTGTTTTAGGGAGGTGTCCGTCTTACAGAGTCAAATACTGTAACTGAAGAAAGACAGGGACCAACTCTAGGTGCCCTTTTTAGGGAAATGTCCGTCTTATAGAGAGTCAAATATATTAAAACGACAGAAAAAAGGCGGGGGTCAGCTCAAGGCGTGTCCGTGTTAGGTTTTACTGTGTACATGTCCGTACGCGTCTTGGCGAAATGCTTATTTTACAGGGCGTATTCCTGAAGAGAGGCAGGGACCAACTCTAGGTGTCCCATTAAAGAGATGCCCGTCTTATATTGAGAGTCAAATTTGAATAATATGACTGAAGAACGGTATACGTAGGAGCCAACTCTATGTCTCCGTTTTAGCGAGGTGTCGCTGTCTTTTAAGGGTATCCTTTAAAGAGGGAGTTGACTGTATTATTTTGACATTCATTTTGTTTTAGAACTGGTTGGCGTTTTCTTCACTTCACAAGCCTTTTTTTGCAGAACACGATTCTATTTATTTTGCAAACTCTGGGATTCCTCCAGCTGATCATAACAATGCTTTCTGCGAGGTCAGTTATCACTGTCTTATGTCTGTCCTTCGGTTACTGTTTTACCTGTCTGGCTACTGATAAACATGAAAGTATCCTTTTTTTAACTTGCTTTTTTAATTTTGTTTTTAGGATATTCACTTTATCAGGGTGTACAATATTGCCCCGACTATCTTCGTGTCAGCGAACCATACATCTACTGGTGGAAATCAGGACCCCATGCACAACTCCATTACCACTTGGGTTGAGGTAAATTAACAGGAACAACTAGGCGAATATTAAAGAAATGAATTTACAAAGGACACAAGCTAAGGCAAAAAGATACAAGAACTTACGTGTAACATGCATCACTTGCCGACACAGGAAAAGGAAGCTTAATAATTTATTCAGTCTTATACTTTTTTAGGCCCACGATAAGCATTTAAACGTCACAAAATATCTCTGGCTGCTTACTTGACCAAACTACGCCGTATAATACGATCGACTGCCAAGAATGCTATGTCCGCAAATGGCCGCCATTTTGGATTTGCCATCTTTGGTTTGCAAAATTAATATTGATATGGGAATATTTTTGCAAAAGGATCATTAAAACTTAACCCTAAAATTCTCAATTTGCAACCGTGCTCATAAACTGTTGCCACAGCAGCACATACAATTGGATGTAAACAAAAAATGGCGTTAAAAATGGCTGTGAAGGTAATAGAATTTAGTGGTTGTAGCTGTTGAAAGCCTGAGCACTTCAGGTCGCCTTCTACTCTCCCCTTCCGGTCTGGACAATGTTGAAAATGTTTTACTATATATTCTTACTTGTTGCACAGTTGTTTTTGGTTGTTTGTAGTATGATTTGTTATTCTTTATATAAAAAAAAAAACCTTATCAAAGTATCGCAGAAGGCACACACAACACTTCCAAATTACCTGGATCAATAGGGCGAACGTTTTTGTCGTCAATCGACCGTGGCAACCGTTGTAAGAGGCCAAAACCACATGCAGCTTAATTATATATATATATATATATATATATATATATATATATATATATATATATATATATATATATATATATAAATATATATATATATATATATATTTTTTTTTTTTTTTTTTTTTTTTTTTCAGTACATTAACACAACAGGCACCCGAGTTTGTTTAAAAGAACTGTACGAATCCAAGTATGACCCGCTTTCCGTATCATACACTGTATTGTCAGGTAAGAAGTGGTGGGTTTCAAAAGGGAGTGTTCATGAACCACTTGCGGGGAGATCTACTCAAAAGTCTAAGTCAAGGGTCAAAAGATATTGACCCTCCCTTAAATTTGGGTTTACAAACTCTAACCCCGCCCAAAACGTAGGTCAAAACATCATGAACCTCCCTTGAGAAAGCTTCTTTTTAAACAGTTATTTAATTCCATTATTGAAATCAATTTGGGCAGACTGTGTAACACACTGTCGATAGCGATCACCAATTTCTGACTTTACGATCACCTATTTCTAAGTTCGTACTTGCAGCGTAAGTAGTGTTCTAAAATTAAGAAAGTGCACATCTGAGTAAACAAATTTGTTAAAAACTGTTTAAAAATAGGATGTTCGTGCATTAAAGCTACCAATAATGCATCGGGGAATCGTCCAAGCTTTGGATTCTTTATTTACTATCTTGTGACTAGCAAAATAGAAGAAAATTTGAAAGATCTTCCTTTCTTTCCATTTGGAAATTTTCCTGACAGTCCCCGTTCCTATTATGAAACCACTTTGCCATGCATAATAAGCTTACAGACAAAATAGACATACTTGTTTGTAGGTTAAGGTGCCAAAACGTGAGGCGGCTATCCCATTTCATCGCCTTACTCAAGACATATGTACACATTATTTTTCCCACAACCACAAGGGTTAATAAGGAACAACATATTTTGGTACTCCACGGATTGCACACAGAGTTGTTTTAGGGCTCATGAACTGAATATGGGTTGGCATGTATGAAGAATGTAAGTACCTACGATCGGAACTGGTTCCTGAAAAGGATTCAGTTTATTCTGTGTCCTCAAAATTCTAGATATTTGCCAAACAGGATGGAGTTACTTTGGTGGTTATTGCTACTTCACAAGTGCCGTCTGCTCTTCTTGGATGACCGCAGAAGCAAATTGCTCGACCATGAGCTCAAATCTGGTAACAGTGCACAACCAAGAGGAAAATGTTTATATTCAACACCGTCACAACGGAGACAGATCCTGGATTGGACTCAATGACCGAAGCATGGAGGGCTCCTTTGTGTGGACAAACAAAGAGATAAGTAGTTTTAGGTTCTGGGCTCCAAGACAACCCAACAACTGGAAAAACGAAGACTGCGTTCACACCCTTGGCGCCAGTCATGGTTACACTTGGAATGATGTGCCATGTGATAACTGCTACAACTACACTTGTTTTACAGGTTTGTAAAGTATTGTTTGACGTCAAAAAGAAATTATCCTGGCTGAAAAAAAAACATTCTCCGCTTAACTGTTTTAAGAGCACCACGTAGAGCTTTGCGAGACTACAGGCTGGAAGGCGAAAGCTTAATGTTCTATTCGAAACTGAACAGTCAATTTTGCAGAAAACCGTTTTATGCAGGATAATATAGGAGATAAACTAGAAAAATGGTTGTGTTGACTCTGCCATCTTCAAAAGAGCCAAAGCTTGCATGCGCAAGAGTAAAACAAATTTGTAAAAACGCGTTGAAAAGTTTTTCTTAACAGCACACATGTAGGTTTGATTTGTTCAAACTTTGCTCGCATCACTGCGCTTAGATGAATGTACAATTAACATCCATACTTGTGACGTCAATGCTGCTTGTCAAA
This sequence comes from Porites lobata, assembly GCA_942486035.1. Taxonomy (NCBI): domain Eukaryota; kingdom Metazoa; phylum Cnidaria; class Anthozoa; order Scleractinia; family Poritidae; genus Porites; species Porites lobata. Next base: position 154,421 of record CALNXK010000254.1, read on the forward strand.
ATACCGCGGGCTCATACACCTGTTCATGTAAAGCCGGATTTACGGGAGATGAAAAAACATGTTATGGTAATAATATAATGAAAAAAATGCCAGTTCAAAGTATCTTGGCACTTAAAATAAGTTTTCAAAGTTGTTTTATTATGTTAAATCTTCACCAAACATACATTTTTATTAGACAGCAGTTACACCTGAATGGTGCACAAACATAAAATCATATTTCATATAACTACTTTTGAGTAAGATGTAGAAGAGTGTTCTGACAAAGCTTAATGCTGGGATTTCAAAGATGTGTGTCAAATACCCCAGCTTTATATTGTATTCTCGCGCAAATTTATTGTTTCTATGCATACATGACTTAAAAATATACAGCTATTTCGAAAGGGTGGTTTTGAATTCACTGTTCTTCAAATAAGTTTGAAAGAATGACACAAGGGAACATGGACGTACGTTTGCGAGTGCTAAAGGAAAGCAACAAACGTAGGTTCGATAGCTACAGTGTCAGGAACAGTGTATTGATCATATCCCATATTACCTTTCGGGATTGCTATTCGCGTGCACATTTTTTCCGACAACCTTTCTCGAAATAGCTGTATATACAATTAGAACAAATACTGCTTACCTCCATCCAAGGCCAACTAAAACTATTCCTTGATAAAAACTTGATAAAATTGCACTATTATCCAAATAAGGACGCATAGAAGTGGGAAATACTTTTCTCTAAGATAAGAATAGTAATGATATTTTACCCAATATAAAGAATTTAAACTGAAAATGCCCTGTTGCCCATTTGTGGAAACAAAAAGCAATTGGTGGTTACGTTACAGGAAGGTTTGTCGGTTTTATCTTCAATTAAGTTACTTTAAAATCATATTATCACTTATCCTTCCATCAAAAAAAAAAAAAAAAAACTGCACATGAAATTTATATGGTACATTTTGAGAACCGGTTTTATTATATTTTCTCTCGCCCTCATTATCTTTATTTGTTTGTTGTTGTTCCGATAGAGTGAAAGTTTTTAAAATTTGGTAGCTCCGGTTTTTCATAAATCACATGGAAGACAAGAAAAGACCTTTTGAAGAATTTCTTAACAAGCCTTTGCTTGGTTCTAGACTTAGATGAGTGTAATACAAACTCTCATGCTTGTGACGTCAATGCTGTTTGTCAAAATACTGTGGGCTCACACACCTGTTCGTGTAAGGCGGGATATACAGGGAATGGAAAAACATGTTATGGTAAGTTAGAAAATGAAAGAGAAAATGCCAGTTACAGGAGGGTTTGTCGGTTTTCTCTTCAATTAAGTTAGCAGTATTTTAAAACCATATTATCACTTATCCTTTCATTAAAAAAGACCTGCACAAGAAAGTCATGTGGCACATTTTGAGAAGTGGTTTTATTATATTTTCTCTTGCCCTCATTATCATAATTTGTTTCTTGTTGTTGTTGTTGTTGTTCCGATCGAGTGAAAATTTTAATTAGGTAGCTCCGGTTTTTCATAAATCACATGGAACACAGGAAAAAGTCTTTTGAAGAATTTCTTAACAAGCCTTTGCTTGGTTCTAGACTTAGATGAGTGTACTACCAACTCTCATAGTTGTGACGTCAATGCTATTTGTCAAAATACTGTGGGCTCACACACTTGTTCGTGTAAGGCAGGATATACAGGGGATGGAAAAACATGTTATGGTAAGTTTGAAATTGAAAGAGAAAATACCAGTTAAAAGTGTTCAGTTAACCAAGTAGTTTTTCGCTAAGAGCTTCTATAAAACATATCAGACGGAACTTACAGAGAAATGAAAACCTAACGTGAAATATTATCGCACGTTTTTAGATGTGGACGAGTGTTCTAGCAATGCTCACAGCTGTGATTTCAACGCAGTGTGTACAAATACCCAAGGATCGTATTCCTGTGCATGCAAAGCTAAATATACAGGAAATGGTACAACATGTGTTGGTAAGGACGTACTCTATACTTTATACATAGGCTGCCTGATTCACCAAAGCTCCAACAAATGTAAAGATGAGGTTATAGAAGAATTCAGCAACTAGTACTTATTGAAATAACACCATCATCTTGACAATATTGAGTTTAGGCAACAGGACGGCAGGAAGAAGAGAAGGACGGCAAAACGCTCGAGTGTGACAAACGTGACAGGGCTATTAATCACGTGTTTTCTCGTGATATTCTCTTAACCTTAGTGCTTTCTGGTCTTTTACAAAAAGAACTGATCAAAGGAAAGTGAAGTTTTGCGTAAAATTCTTTCAAACAATATTATTGTCAGGCTTATCTTGTCACACAAGGTTTGCCCTCCCCCCCCCCCCCCCCCCCCTCCCTCTCCACTCTTCTTTCCTCTCCCGTCCTGTTGTGCAAGTTCACTATTATGAAAACGGGGACTACAATTTATGCAGAAAATATGCCCCAAGGAGATGGATAATAAATGATAATTTCACCCGGGGTCCATGGGTGGGAGAGCGTACAGCAGTATTTCACATAAAATAGCTTAGGTGTGAGTAACACTTTCCGCTGAGATCAGTTTGGGCAGGATGATACCTTGTTCAGTTGCATTAAGAAGTTACACACTCATTCCAAAGGCTTCGATATGTTTACATGAAGATACAGTTAAACAAACGCTCCGCACTCAAAGTCACAAGTCTCATTCCCTTTTCTTTTAATAAAGCCTGTCACTTAACAAAATGAACTGAGCCCAGTTTTTCAAAAGGTGGATAACGCTATCCACTGGATAAATCTCTACACGGTGGATAGCGCAATTGTTTTTCCAAATGCTTATCTGGCGCTGGATGGTGATTTATCCAGTGAATGGTGCTATCCAACGTTTCAACAACGGGGGTCTGGAGTGTAAAGAAGCCCCATCTATGTAACTTCGCAACGCCCTGGAAGAAGAGCCAAGAAGTAAGTAAGTTATAACGATTTTAAAACTTATAATAATTATTATGAAAATTCTTTGCAATACTAACCAGAAAAACAACCCTGTACTTACCCTAAAAAGCCAGTTACAGCTGAAACAAATAAGTACAGTGTAAGTTAGTAACCAATATGACGAAAGCTTTATTTTTTATTCTTTATTATTATTTTTTAACAGACACTACAACTAATGTTGTTCATCAATTACGTATTAGTGATTACTGATAATTTTTAAAAATATCCAATGGATCTTCTCCTTTTTTCAGCATAAGCGGAAGACTTTTATATAGTAAAACCCCAATTGGGGCCAATGCGCCAAGGGATTCTTTGTTGCAGCGTTGCCCCCTTTGTGCCGGGGTGGTGATTTAGGTAAGCCTGCACAACCAAAGGTCTAAAGATGACCTTACAAAATAATTGCTTTGGTATACTTTTCCATCATCCAGTATCCTTCAGCGCGGTCTTCACAAACCTAGGTGCGAGTGGGAGACTGGGTCCAACTTCTCTTGGTAGTTACTACAGTGGACAACATCATGACGGTCAAGTTACATTACATAGCGGTATTCAACAATGGACTGTGCCTAAAACAGGTAACTACAGAATAGAGGCGATAGGAGCTGCAGGGGGATACGACAACTACAACAGTAATAGCCGCCATTATCGAGGAAGAGGTGCAAGGATGAAAGGAACTTTTCGTTTGTCTCGAGGGGAAACAATTCAGATACTCGTAGGACAAGAGGGTGGAATTAACAATGTAGCAAATACTGCGGGAGGCGGTGGAGGTTCGTTTGTAGTGAAAGGAAGCAGCACGCCTTTAATAATCGCTGGAGGAGGAGGAGGCATAGAAGCTTTGCTTTCACGACGTACAGGATGTGATGCCTCTACAAGCACGGCGGGGAGAGCTGGGTACAAGTCATGGTCAGGAGGAAGCGGAGGACAGGGAGCAACGACCGCTGACAATGACAACTCAGGTGAAAAAATACTATGCGTGCCTGTAAATTAAAAGCGAACTTGTACTCGCGTCGTTACTTAGGTCCCATGTGATGTAAAGTGCTTGGACGGTGATGCCAACAATTTTTGGTATCCGTCGAAATAATTTATAGGATGAAACTTCAAAGACTTGATAATTGAAACTTTGAGGGGTTACAGCAGCCGCGAATTTAGCAGTTATCTCTCTGAGAATAATTTGGTGCCACCCTCTGAAGCTTTCAGGGTACATGCATGATTAACACTATAAAAATAATTCAAAAACAAACGGCAATGCAATCCCCGTACCACAAATTATCTAAAAGACGCCCTGGAGGTTTATTTAACTCCAGGGCCCAGTTGTTCGAAGGCCGATTAGCGCTAACCCAGGGCTAAATTTTAACCCGGGTTTCTTTTTCTATTGTTCACAAGTATTTTCCCGGGTAACTTCCTCTCTTCTCTTCAGAGCATCCAATCATCAAATTGTTGGCATAAATAATAAAACTGAATTTGCTTCCTAAGCTTTCATACCTGAAATCAAATTTCGTACTAACGTGGGTTAACTTAACCCTTCTTTGAACAACCCGGCCCAGGGGTCCAAGAGGGCGTTTATAGATAGAAGGCGTTCAAAAGAGAGAGGCTCTAATTTAGTTTCATTTTTGTAACAATCTCAAGAAAACTAGACAGTATACTTTCGGCGAAAGTATGAGAGTTTATAAATCGTGGAATATCCAGCCCATTCGACTGATACCTCTAGGCCGTCTAGAAATTCAGTAGTTGCCCTTTTAAATCTCAACTTCTTGATGTCTGAATCCTCGTTCAAGATCATTTTGTTGTAATCGCTAGCCAAACTTTGAACTTGATATCTAACAAGACCCAATACTAAAACTCTTGTTGTTCAAGTCATTAAAATGAGTAAACTGAATTATTTTTCTCCTTTTGGCAAATTTGTTGTATTTTGGAGTAACTGTCTTGAGGGTATACGTGTTTATAAGGCAGGGGGCGTTTATTAAAGAAGAACGACTAACACAAACTTAACTTCGTAGAGGGATACATTGTATCTATTAGAGCAGAGGCGTTTATTTAAGAGGGGCATTTATAAGATCATTTACGGTAATTATGACAAATAAAATTAACTCTGGGTGTATTTGAAATTTTAAATTTAAATGATCTAACGCAACGCTCTATCTTGGGCTTAATAATTATCAAGCTAAGTGCAGAACAGGTGTGAGTTTCTCGAAAGACCCGAAAGTCTTTTTTGACTCTTTTCGGGTGATTATTTTCAACTTGTGGAAAGCGTGTCTCAATCAGTACGTAATGAAACTTCTAATTTTTTTTTGTTATTTATTGTTGTTTTAGGTGGTGGCGCTGGTGGGTTTTTCTCCAGTGGAAGAAGCTCAACACAGTTCGGAGGCTCAATGGGGAATGGTGGAGAAGGAGGCAAAGGATTTCTTCAGGGAGGAGTGGGTGGAAGAGCCTGGTATAATAATGCTGTAGGCGGGTTTGGAGGGGGCGGTGCCGCTTATGGAAATGGAGGAGGTGCTGGAGGTGGAGGAGGCTACTCTGGGGGAAGTAGCGGGGAGAATAAGTATGACTCCTGTGGAGGAGGGGGAGGATCTTACAACGCTGGAAAGAATCAGCAGAATGAATGCTGTTACAATACAGCTGGACATGGTCAGGTTACCATAACTTTGATGTAGATTAGACTATAATTTGATATACCAAAATCAGTGTCTCTTCCCTTTTTTTGTCTTAACATTCCGGGTTCATTGTTCACCGCCCTTGAAAAAATAAAGTGATATTAAGCTTACAAGTATAGAGTTCTACGCATTTGGTCTCACGAAAGGGATGAACCATATACATTGCCACACTGCCAAGTGCAACATCGCCTTATTTAGAGCGGTTTTAAGTTACTAACACTAGATACATTTATAGAAAAAGCGATTTTTTTTCTAACGGTTTGAACTGGTCCCCACCCAGCTTATACCACCTTTTGAGATAGTCGGGGGCAAGAGCCCTTGTCGGGGGGAAATGTTTGACCTGGATTGTTGTTACTCTGCTTCATATTCAGACTAGTTAATCATAAATTAAAAATAACTTCAATTCCAAATCGTTCATTCTTTTTGTAAGTTTGCATATGTTCTTTTATTCATTTTGTTTTTGAGACTTTAAAACCACACATGTGCAAAAGTCTATTAATAGCGTTAACAATTGCTTTCTGACTATCCAGAATTTGTTTGCCTTTCGATCAATGTTTTTCGGAATGATTAATCAGTAATTAGTAATCATTCCCCGAACTTCTATTCCTGATCGAGGGACTCTATAAAAATAGAAGGCGCGGAGTGCAATTTCTCTTGTGTTAAACTATGTTCTGAGCTTATCATATGGCGGCAGTTTTAAAGAACTGATATCGATGCTTTGTAAACTATCAATGACACGTATTTCTCCTAGGGGGTATTATACCTGAAGTCTCCACCCAAAAGAGGTACCTTTTTCTAGCCTCAATTAATAAATGAAAGGGTAGGGCCTGAAATCTGTCATTAATTTATTTTACGCTACATATAATGAAAAGAAGAGTGACTTACTGTTAGTACGTATTAAATAAATATGTGAAAGGCAGGAGCTGAATTAATCTATTTACAACTGATATTTAGTTGCATAAAGTGAACTGCAAGCTTGCTAAGTAGTATTTTGGTTCAGGTTTGAAATAACATTTTCAAGAATCGTCAGTCACGATAAGTTTGATGAGAGAAAGGGAAATAACCTGCAAAAAAGTTGCGCTATCAAAACCCTTACAAACAGTTAAGTCACTAACTGTGTAAAAGAAGGCGAGTTTCGGCCACATCCTTAGGAAGAGAGATCCTTTACGGTGTATAATGCCTTAAAAACACCTGAGGTAATTAAGTGATATCCAAAAGTCACTAAGGTAGACTATATATCCAAATATTCCGTTACCCTCTGAGAATAGTTTTCATGAATTAAACATTTATGCTTGTATACCTAGTTTGAGAGTAAACCATACTCTTTAATGACGACAGCTATCAATTTGGTTTTCTAAATCGCAGAGCCCAAAATGTTTACGCTGATCGAGTACATCCACCGAAACCCTTCAGTTAAGAACAAAAGCGGTTAAATGTGAACATGAGGTTTATGTGACGAAAATTGCCAAAATATATAAACATAATTATATTTCTTTGAAATGGCTAATTCATGAGGGAAAGATGGACATGCGTCGTGTCCAGCTAAAGAACTCGAACTTTTTAATTTAATTTGTACTTTTCAGAAATTACAATACTAAAAAGGATATTGCACGTATTTAACGCTGAAATTCTTAGTTAGCTGATTCCGAAATGTTATCTTTAAAATGACATGAAAACCTGTATATAACTCAACTTGATTTTATCTCTCTCTTTTACCCCCTCAGAGGGTGTGACATACACCCCCCCCCCTTGTAAGTCAGTTGTTAAACTTGGCGCCAGCAAAGAAATTACTTTTACTAAAACAAGCAAATGTCCAGCTAGAGTCATAACTTAGAGTTAGAAACAACTGCCAGGCTGAACAGTTTTGAAACTTCATTGAGTACAACTCGCAATGGGCTTCAATTCGCCACTTTAGAAACGAGGAGGAACTGGAGTCGAAATTTGTCCCGCAATTGCTTCTGGGATCGTTACTGGGGACGCGCAGGTCAGCTATTGTGTATTTTCACATGACGTCATGGCGGCCATATTTTTGTCCCAAACCACGCCTGTGGGAGTTGAACTCTTTTCGTATGCAACCACTTTCTTCTGTTCCAATAAATTTGCATAGATGCTGGCCACGTGAGTGAAAACACATAATAGACCCATTCGGCTAACTCACTGTTGTACCCAATTCAAATCTCCCGGGGTTAAATTTGTTTGTGTACTGTATTTGCATTATAATGTGGCATTCACATTTAAATGATATGGAAATTGGTGGCCTCTCTTTATAAGCCTGGTTGTTTTCTTGAGGTCTCCTCGCCTTAACAACCTGCTGTATCCTGTAAAATTTGCTGTAAAAAAGGCTAATAAAAATGATGATGAAATTCCTGAAAGAAAACGTTTTATTCCCAAAGGGTTTGAATTGGGCACAACATTAAGTTAGCGGAATTGGTCTATTGGCGAATTTCTTCCCCTGCCCCTAGTAACAGCTTCAGAAGTCTTTGCGAAAGTCAACTTGGTCTAGATTCCTTCTCCGACGTTTCTAAAGTAGTGAATTGGAGTCCATTACGAGTTGTAATGAGGTACCTTTCCTTTGCATGCACATGCTGTATTATTTCAGTGTTTCCTGAATCTGACTCACAGAGGTTTTTGTGATGGAATAAAATATTTTACCATAACTAAAATTTCTCGCACGATGATTAGTCGAGAGCTATTTTCCATAAGAGTACAGACGAATTTACTGACTATGGAAATGACGTCATGGTGGCGCAACTTGTTTCTTTCTTTCTCGCGCTCGCGATTCTCCGAGAAACGGAAATGGACGTCAATGAAAACTTACAATGCCATTTTGAAAAAAAAAAAAAACTAACACACAAGTCAACAGCAATTTTCCATGGTCTGTACTCTTATCGACCATAGAAATGACGTAAAAATGTTTAAAACTTTGCTGTGGAACCACCAGCCGACATAACATCGCGCTCGCGATTCTTCGAGAAACTTCGACTGAAATAGACGTCAAAACTTTCAATGATATTGTGAAAAAAACAAAACAAACAAACAAACAAATCAACAGCAATTTTCCATGGTCTGTACTCTTATCGACCACAGAAATGACGTCAAAATGTTCAAAACTTTGCGGTGGAACCACTAGCCGACATATCATATGAGAGAGCTACCTGAGCCTTCTTTCTTGTGTTGCTCGCTTGTGTTTTGGGGGGCAAAGTCGGCTTGTGCCTGGGCAACCTTTTTTGACAAAAGAAAACAATAAAGCACGTGAGTGAAGATACGTTCTCTGACCACGCCTCGAACGGTAAGGGTAGATAGACAGCAATAGCATCCCCGAAAGTTTCTTGGGGATTAAAAGTTATTTATAAAGATCTAGAGGATATTACACGGTGGCGCGAAGATATGAATTTTATTTTCGAGTGGCAAAACAATATTTTACGAACGAGCATAGCGAGTGAGTAAAATATTGTTTTTGCCACGAGAAAATAAAATTTATATCTTCAAGACGCCGTGTACATGTAATGTTCTTTTTATTATATAGACAAAAAGACATCGACAAAATAATTGAGGGAATTCGAAATTACCGAAATCGATAAACTCACGTGTGATATTATGGACAATAAACCACTCGGGTCCCGGATGTAGTTTTTATGAATTTTACGAGTGGTATATTTTGCAGTAAAACACTTGTGTCTATATAATAAATCATGATAAATTACCCTAATAGCGGAGCTCCACGCGCGCGCGAAGCGCGCGCGTGGGCGGAGCACCATTGCTAAGTAAATCTACCCATCCCAGAAAATTTGGTAATCACGTGACCGTACACCGCCCGCCCGTCCGTCCGCACCACAGGAAAACCAATGTTTACTCTCACACTTTTAGCTAGTTTGGGAGCCCAAGAGACACAGGCTGCACATCAATGTTGTGATCAATTGACAGCTATCAAAACAGGGCATCCGCTGACCAGTATCACCTGACCGTACCGCGGGCTCAAGTGATGACCCATCGAGGTCGAGTATTTTTTTAAAGTTATCCGCTGACAAATTACCAGTTTCAAATGATCGCAGGCTCAAGTTTATTTTTTCCAATGATTCATATCAAATATGTTGTGTTTATGTCACTATGGCCCCGCACTATTAGGATTTTGATTTCAAACTGACCTCGGAAGCGAAAATTCATCCAGTTTTTTTAAAAGTACAGGCGGGGAAGACCTTATCTTACCATGGTCACGCGTTGGTCACGCTCTACGTCCAATTTTTATACTCTGATTGGTCAAAATTTGACAGGTGAGTTCACGCGGAAAAATTATGCAGCATCTTGAAAGTTGTTTACTTTAATAGCTGAAGCTGACAGAGTTTTGTGTCAACTTGTGATGTTTTTAACTGTCTTTTTCCTCTGGATGTACAAAATGAAATACAGCTGCTATCAAGAGTCTTCTGTTATTCATGGCTGGTTTGTTTACTGGGTTTTGGTTGAGAAATGCGGGTCGCTTGTCAAAATTCGGTAATTCGATTTCGGATGGCATCGTTTTCGTTTTTCACCTTGCTTAATGCGTAAGAGGGCTTAAAAGTCTCAAGCAACTGTGGCCTCCCTTGATAGCTTTCAGGAACTGAATCTCGAATGGTAAGCCTAAGTAATTATTGTATTTGATGTTTGTATTTCATGAAGTCTTGCACAGTTCACGCTGCCAGCTTATGCGGCAAGTTTATGCACGTTTGTAGGATTTGAGTCAATGATCTGACCTAGTATCAGGTTTGATATAAGCTTACAGAACTTTAAAAAGCCTTCAGATATGTTTGCTCACCACAAATAGAAAGAAAACGTTGCGAAGAATATTTAGTTCTAAATTTGGCTGTAGAAAGAAAACTTTGAGCGATTTTCTTGCTTCGAGGAGTTCACCTTCGAAAACAGTAAACACAGCGCCCAGAAACCGGCTAACACATAAACTTAAGCTTTACGCTTAAAGACTCAGGATTTTTAGAGACACTTTAATACTTGTCTTCGTGAATGAAAATTGTTGTCTCTGTAAATGTTTCACAGAATTATATCTCTTTTTTTGATGGTTAGTAGTCTCTCTTGCAATTTTAATCGCTTGTCCGTGCCGTTTGTTTTCATCGTTCATGACCATCGCTTGCAGGAGTACTCAAAAATGTCGCCCGTATCAAACGCTTTACAAGATTACACATCGTTATAACTGAAACCATTAAATAACAAAACAAATAATAATAAATTCGCTATTATGTTGAAGCGTAACTCTGTTAAAGTTCATTCAAACACTCGACCACACTGAAAGCTCGCACTATAGAAACGAGAACCAGCTGGCCGTATGGGTGATTTTGGAAATTTTCTGAAATTTTTGAACGGTTTGGCTCGTCCTGAATATTGACCGAATGCAATTTGTCTTGAAAAATTGTGAAATACCGCATTTTGTCCGAGCTCTGTATGATAAATAGTACTGTTTCACCTCAAATGTGGTGTATAAAAATTATAAAAGGTTGGTTTAAACACCCCCAGATTTGTTGGCAAGAATTTGTAAAGTAAACCTGTCGAACGCAAAAAAATTTGGCTTGATTTGTTTTCCAAGAATTTGTTTTCGAGGCCTAATCTACTGTGATCTTGAATGTGATCGAAGATGTTTGCTGTTTTTTGGGTGTACATATAAGGTTATCAATTCGATGTAAGATGTTTCACTCTAAAATAACTTAGCCTTTCCCTCAAAAGTCACACGAATGTGCCCTTAAGTTAAATGATTTGTGGATTAAAAGTTTATTGTTAGATTTAAATTATAAATTTATTAAATTTGGAGCTTCGCTTTTAGCCCTGGCTAAATCTATATATTAAAGTTACTTGGCGCCTTATACTTATTGAGGTACCTATTAGCACTTAAAGTTGAACAAGGACACCTTTACGAGAATGAATATTTATTCTTATTGAAATTTTGAGTCAGGAAATGAATCAAACTATTGATACCCAGTATTGAGTTGAATGCAGTGTACTGCTAGCTTGCTAAGTAGTTTTGTCCAGGTTTCAAATAGCATTCTAAGGAGTCGTCAGTCACGATGAATTTCCGTGTAATTTGAAGAAAGAAAGGGAAACAACGTGCGGAAATAGTAGCGCTTTCACTACCCCTACAAACATTTAACTCATGAACTGTCCTAAAGGAATTGAGCTTCGATCACTGATCCTTAGAAAAGGAGATCCGGTACTGTTGATTCAACAGCGGGTAATTAGCCGAACTAGACGATTCGAAGTGTATGCTAGTAACCTCAGCTCTGATTCATGAATTAAGCGATTTATATGTGAGAGTAATTCATGGACGTGTAGTTGCTAAATTTGAGTTTTTGGTAGGATGTTGCTAAAACGAGGAACGGGAAAAGGGGCAAACGAGCACCACGGGGAACGGGAAAATGAAAAACAAAGGAAAGAAAACCAAACTTGAACCCTTAAGTCCTATCAGTAACTTCATTTTCCATTTCTATGTTTTGTTCCCATTTTTCATTTCCCTGTTTCCCGTGCTCGCTGCGCGTCACCCGTTTGAGTAACATCCTTTTTGAAAAGTGTAAAAGTACCCTAAATTAAGTGCTAGATCAGAGAAGCCAGCCCATTTTAGTGTTAATATCATAGGTGACGAATTACTCCTTAATTTTGGCGCGAAATTTCAGCGATAATTTGTAATTTCACATGTGAAATTACAAAATTGCAATGGCAACCTTCCTTACGTCTCAGTGTCAAGATGGCGACGAAGTTTTAAAATGTCATGAATGAAGATGCCAGGGCATAAAAAGACGCTTTAGAAAACCTGAACACAGAAAAGAGCACATCAAGAAGAATACTAACAGGTATTTTATCGAAAAATTCTGAACTTAAGCCAAATTTAAGCGCTAAACGTTCGAGAGAGAGGAGTTCTCGATCGATACGATCCAGGATAAACATGTCAAAAATCCAAGATTACTAACGTAATTCGTCACCTATGATATTAAAGGCTCGGGAAATTATAAGGATTTGGACAAAACGCGCGTGAAATTATTCCCTAATTTCACTCGTCACCATTTGATTACACATACTAATTGCCACTGAGGTAAATCGAATCCTTGAGAGACCCTCTCGTTACTAGCAAGGCCCTTACATGTAGTCATGAAGTTAAATGTGATATAAAGTGCTAGAAATACATACAACGTACTATATTTGCTTGAAATGGCTAATTCCTGAAGTATGTAAAGATTGACTAGCAGTGGTCCAGAGTTTTATGTTTAGAAATCAAAATGGAAGAGCGATCTTACAATTCTCGATTTTCTTATTTTGTTTCTTTCCATTTTTCCAAACCCTTTTCGCCACTTGTTTTTGTGTTAAGCCTTTTAACATTGCAACATGAAGCAACGAACAAGAAAGGACATTCCATCCGTTAGGAACAAGGGCGTTTGTATTGCAATGAGCTTTTAGAGAAAGAGTTTTGAATAATTGATACTACCGTCATCAGAGATAGAGACAGAGACAGACTGGGTTTATTAAGTC
>CALNXK010000254.1:172500-192500 GCA_942486035.1 Porites lobata
AATTAAAAAGAAACACAAGAAGTCTCAAAATAGGAGGCCCTTGTACCCCAGGATGACGTTAAAAGTTTATTCACATATTTGGATTAACAAAATGCACAATGTACTGTAAAAAAATGTTCCTGTTTTTGTTCCTGTTTTTTCTATGCTGTTACTATGTTCACTTTTCAGATTAAAAGAATCATTTCAAGTGAAAATGGTTTAACTATATGTCGTTCCTTTTTTTTTTTTTTTTTTTTTTTTTTTGGAAAATGCCAAAAATTTGGGTCGATCGGATGACGCTAAATGGAGAAAAAAAGAGGATGGCCTAAGATAAAGGGGGAAATTAAAATCAGCCACTAATTTTAAGATGGCGTTAATTAAACATGACTAGAAATAGACCTCTTAAGCTTGTCTTGTTCATATGCATATGTATGTATTTATTCATGACAAGACAAAGGGGCAAATTCCCCTGGGGTCTTGGCAAAACAAAGCACACAAGCTAAAGAGGTCTATAAGAGACATATCAGCCCTCAGTCTCCGGCACTTATAAAACAAAATAGTGATAAACACTAAAGGAAATGCACTGAAAATTAAATTTAATGGTAAGCTTAAAAAGCAATATTTTGAAGTTACCTCTGAAATCATTTTCACTCTAGAAACGTACACATCATGCATGAATCCACGCTGAACGTTCTACGGTGAGCATCTATTTAACGCACGGTCCATCTCCTCCAGGAAAACGCTCAGATCAGCCAGTTTTGTTCGTCGTAAGTCCAGCTCCACAGTCGTCGTGTCAAATTGTTCGCCAAGTTTGATCACGGGTAGCGAGTAAGCTGGCAAGAGTTGTAAAGGAAATTAACCTTGCACTTTGACACTAAAAATTGACAACAAGTTCTTGAAGTCGCCGATTATTACTGAAATGTCCGAATTTGCATTCTTCAACTTTAGCAATATCCCCACTCGTTCAAATCCTGTGAAAATTCATCTGAAAACAACAATTCTGATCAGCGGTATATGTTTAAAAGTAAAAGCGTCGTGTTAAAAGGCCTACCATGTGATGGCTTGATGAACCAAAGGGAGCCTGAGAAACTCGCTGCGATCAGCGGCAAAACTAATAAGAGTCACGAACAAACAATTTTTTATCGTTTAAATTGCGGATGATTAGATTCCTAATGTCCTTCAAATAACACTTCTTACTGCGTCACCAACATAAATTAAAAAGCCATTTGAGTAGAACAGAGTTAACTGTTCCTTACTGCATGCACTGTTTTCCAACATGTTTCAAAAGACGAAATTTCAGTGCATGATATACATTTTTTGTTATTTCTTTTACTGAGATGTCGACGAATGTGCATGTACTGCCTTTTCTCCCCTCTGTGATTTTTTTATTTTTTATTTTATTTATTTTTGCCTTACAGACATATATTAAATGTTTACAGTACTAAACACTACTGAAACTAAATACTACTAACCATATTCACTATACTTGCACTATTTACAATACTGACTATACTGACAATACCATCCATACGATGCTCGTACTACTAATAATTACAATGGTTACACTACTTACAATTCTAGTACATCACACGCACACACACCCCCACATAAACACACACACAAAAAAAAAAAAAAAAAAAAAAAAAAAAAAAAAAAAAAAGGTCAGAGGAGTTACTTTTCATGTCTATTTTATAGCTTTTCAATTCTGTATTTAATTATCATTTTACCAACGAAGTCTTGGAGGAGAATTGGTTTGTTGTGTAGTTTGTTGGCGTAGATGTAGTATCTCATAAACAACATGGTATAATTGAATTTCCTTACTAGTACCTTTTCATGTAAGTCCGAGAGGATGCCGAACAGTCTTTCTTCGCTAGATGGGTTGAAATTGATCTTGTTTTCTATATTGAACCAGTTGATAACCCGTTGAATGAAAATCTTGACGAAATGACAATCTCTAAAAGTATGATTAATAGAGTCTTTTTCACCACAATATATACATTCATCATCTTCCTTGATTCCATAGCGGTAAAGTTCCTTTTTGGTGACTACAATTCGGTGGATTAATTTATATTGAAATTCCTTTAATTTGGTCTCTCTACAGACGGTTTTTAGGGAGGTGAATATTTTTTCCCATTTATCTTCATCCAAGGAAAGATCTTTGCTCCATCTCTGTGGCCCAGAATGACCTGTTGTGTGGATTTTTGTGCATAATAACGTATAGAAGTCGCTAGTCTTGATTTTGTTCAGATATAGAGTTATCGATTCATTTAATTGTAGACTAAGATTATTATCAGAATATAACTCTTTATTAATTGGCTTCGTTGATTTTGCTTTGGCTAATAGGTGCTTTGGGGTAGCGCTAATAACTTGATAGTATTGAAGGAAGTTAGTTTTACAGGAATACTTATTCGTAAATTCCTGATAGGTCATTGGTTGGCCGGTATTGTGTAAGAGATCTTGTATTGACAGGATACCTTTTTTAAACCATTCCCTGATAAAAAAGGTTTTACTGTCAACAAGTATTTCTTTGTTGTTGAATAGAATTATATTTTGTGCTTGATCAAAGCTGTACAGAGTTTTAAATTCACTGAAGTATACTAGAATATTTCGGTAAAACAATGGAATAGATTTTATGTATTTCGCATCGTAGTTACATCTCAGTAAAAAGTTCAAACCTCCGAATTTTCTTAGGTAATAATCAGGAACTGTTTTCCAATTCTGGTTCCCTGGAATCAGTAATCTTGGAATCCAGGCTAGTTTTAGAGCTTTAAACATTATGTCGATGTCTACCATACGTATTCCGCCTCTTCCCAGATCCTGATAGAGCCCAGTTCGTTTAATTTTATCCCTTTTGTTTTTCCATAAGAAACTAAAAAACTTTGTTTTCACTGTGCTTGCGATATCTTCGGGAACATTAAGAATTGAAGCTGAATAAATTAATTGTGACAATCCTAGGGACTTAATTATCAGTACCTTCCCAAATAGTGTGAGATCTCTAGATCTCCACATATCCAGCTTTGTTTGAAGTTTTCGTATTTTCAGATTAAAGTTCAATTCATTGTTACCCTTCTCATCATAAGAGACATGAATTCCTAAGAGGCGAGCCGGACTATGTAACCATTTTAGTTGTAAAGGATAACTTTTGTTTTTTTCCCATTTTCCCAACCAAATTGCTTTCGATTTCTTTATGTTTAACTTGAGACCCCGCTAGCCTCCCAGAATCTCCCACCGTTTTCAAAGCATTTTCAACGGAGATCAAATCTGCACAGAAAAGGTTTGTGTCGTCTGCGAATTGGCTCAATTTGATTTCGTGCCCGAATATTTTGATTCCTGTTATACTTGGTTCTTGTCTGATTTTGCTGGATAATATCTCCGTGGAAAGCACAAATAAGTACGGAGAAAGGGGACACCCCTGTCGCACTCCTCTTGACGGTCTAAACCAGTTGGTCATGAAACCATTGTTTATCGCCGCGCTCTCAATTTTTGTATAGAATGTACTGATCCATCTTTTTATACTTGTTCCGAAATTGAATATATCCAGTGCTTTCATCATGAACGACCATTCTAGAGAATCAAAAGCTTTCCGAAAATCTAGAGATACTTTGTTGGACGTTCGCCCTTTTCGACCCATCGACATTTCGATCTGAAAATAGCTGCCCTCCCTTTCTCCTCATAAATAGATTGGAGTTCCATTTTGAGATCTTCATATTCATTTAGGATGTGCGCGATATTGGGAGAGTTAAAGTTGTCGCAAATATTGCGGTCCAGAATTTCGAGCTGTCTCCTAATTTCCAATTCTCTATTAGTGGTCGCTTTAGCTTTCTTTTTACTATAAGCAATGGTTGCCGCTCTGGTTTCCATTTTTAACATTTCCCAAAGAAGGCGTGCATCTGCCAAATTGGAGTAAAAAGCGCGTGTGCGGGAGTACGTTTCACGGATTTTGGACACATAATGTTCATCTTTCAGTAACGTGTTGTTGAATTTCCAAAGTCCGGGTCCTCTAGACTTTTCAGTTGTCCAAGACAAAGAAATGTAAATTGCTCGGTGATCCGGAGCTATAGAAGGATAAATTTCGCTTTTCTTCACATGTTGTGTCAGATTTTTGGCAACTAGGAAAAAGTCTATTCTGGATTTCAGTTTTAACACTTTTGATTCATAAGAGTATTTACGTAGCCTCGGGTGACGTAATCTTTGAATATCTACGAGATCGAAAGCGTCCATAGTTGTCAAAATCAGGTTTCGATAATTTGTTGGTTTCCAAATTGTGCCACCAATTTTATCTATCTTTGATAGTGTGCAATTCCAGTCGCCTCCTACAATAAGCGTGGAAATTTCTGACTTGTCGATAAGGCAATTGTTTAAGTTTTGTAAGAAATCTAATTGTTCACTTTGGCTATTCGGGGCATAAATATTCACCAGTGATAATTTTAGAGAATTCAGAACACAAGTAATTAGCACGATTCTTCCAGCCTTGTCACTGAATGAGTAATCGATCTTATTTTGTACCGTAGGGTGTAAAAGAATGCAAACACCTTTACTATGCCTGGATCCGTGAGAGAAAAATATTTCACCTCCCCATTCGTTTTTCCAAATAATTTCATCTTCTGGTTGAGAGTAAGTTTCTTGCAAGAAATAAATTTTTGAGTTATGATCTTTGAGATATAGAAAAATGCTCCTCCGTTTGGCTTGATCTCTTATTCCCCTTACGTTTAGAGAAAGTATATCGTATTTTGCTTTCTCTTGCATTACAAAAAAAAAAAAAAAAAAAACAAAAAAACAAGAAGAATATATATGCAAATTTAAAAAAAAAAAAAAAATACAGAAGCAAACAAAACTAAAATTATACAAAACGTAAATTAAAGTAGTTTTTGAGCGTTTCCCTTCTTCTTCTCCGAACTTTGCGTTTTTTGTTCCTGTCCCAAATGTAAGTTACAGTTTTTGTCTTCCTTGGCCAGACGATTGGACATTTAAAGATAATCTAAGTCTTCCAGCTCATTAATTCTGACCGGCTTACCCTGCGGAGAGGTCTTGACATATATTGATCCATCCATTGACCAGACACTCAACAATTCATCATTTCTCCGCATCTCGTTTGCCCGATTCATTATTTTTTTCCTGTACGAGGTAAGATTCTCGTTTAAAAAAATTCTGTCGGCTTGCACTAGAGTTGACGACGAGCACTGCGGGAAGATGTTAGAAACTCTGACATTTTTTAGCTTAGCCCTAGCCCTGTATAGATTTGTTTTGACTTTGTGGCTTATAAATTTTACAATAATTGGTTTGTTACCCTTCCTGTTCAGCTTGTGACATATTTCGATATCCTTTGGTTCCACCGATACATCTAGGGCCTCCGCTAATTTTAACACCACGTCTTCCGTCTCGGTGTAGGCGCTTTCTGGTACACCATGTATTTCTATTGAGTTTTTCCTCGTGTATTGTTCTAGTTTGTCTTGAAGATCGTACAATTCACCAATTTCTTCTTCCTGCTCTTGAATTTTCTTTCTTGCTGCCACCAGCTCGCGTTCTACCTCGTTGTACTGCTTCGTTATATGTTCTAGAGATGATTTCAACGCAGTTATATCGTCTGTTTGATGTTGAATTGTGCGCTTGAGATCGGTCATTTCGCTTCTGATTGTTTTGTTTTCGCGTAGGTGTAGGTGGTTGAAAGCATGCGTGGGGTCAGTGTGCGGTGGCACGTTTTGTGAGGAGCGTAGTTTCTGTCCCTTTACGCCAATTTTAGAGAACTTTATACCGCCTTGACATAATAATTCAACGTTTAAACACTTGCTGAAGTATTAAATGCAGAAATTAGGAGGAAAACACAAACGAGGAGCTCGAGGATCAGTGGAAGAAGAAGAACCATCGACACTTAAAAGAGCCAACATGGCGGAATGTCAAGAGGAAGAGGCCGCGGAGTTAGTGGAAGCGACAAATGAAGCAATAAACGCCGAAGGTGAGCCCAGTAATGCAGAACTAAGGGAGATGTTGGTAGACATTCAAATAAATACTGGAACTCTCCCCTCTGTGATGTCAATGCTCAATGTTCGGACATTCGTGGGTCTTTTATAGCTGCAGATGCAAATTTGATTCATATTTCTGGAAACGGAAAAACTTGCAAAGCCTTTGTGGAGTGTAGAGAGTCCCGATTCAAGCGTTGTTTCAAGTCAAAAAGGTGTTACTTTGCATTCCGAATTCAGTTTGCTTGGGGATAAAGTTTTTCTTCTTCGTTCAAATAGTACCGGTAACTTAATTCAAAAGGCCAAAAATCAGCTACAATATGCGAAAGGTCTGTTAACGTCGATGCTATAACAATGAGCATACTAACAATCCCTGTAAATTTCGCACGCGGAAACATGTCTAGACGCCCAATTTTGCGTTGTTCATTTTCATTGTGGTAAAACAATTTCGTGCCTCTGCTGTTAATTTCAGACACAAACGAGTGCACTGATTACTCTCCTAGCTGTCACGTCAATGCTGTTTGTCAAAATACTGTGGGCTCACACACGTGTTCATGTAAAGATGGAAAACAATGTCATGGTAAGAACAGTTTCAAACAAATACAGCAAAAAAGACTGAACGCCCTTTTTTACTTCTTACCCTGACACTCTTTTTCCAGTATAGCGTCGGCTCAAAATTTCCAGTTTTTCTCCCCAACTGAAGTGTTGCAAGTAAAAACAAGTTTCGATTCATAATAAATATTTTCCCATAGATAAAGAGGGCGAAGTCTGTTATCATTGGTGTTAACTTGTGCTAATGGCATGTTTACTGGGCCAAAAAATATTTGTTTCTCACCCTCCCTTGTTCTCTTCCAGACATAAATGAATGCACTACTAACTCCCATAGTTGTGACGTCAATGATTGCACGTCACTCAAATAGGAAGAAATTAATATCTACTTATACTAATAACCTGAAACGTCATTTCCACTTTTAGACGGCGTAAACGAGGGTTCTACATACCAATGTTCAGAGCTGTGATGTTAACCCCTTGTGTACCAATAGCCAATAATCATACTCCTGTGCATGTAAATCAAGATAATTCAGGGAATGGTAGAACTTGTCCCTTTAGTAAGAAATCATCTATGCTTATCTCAACATGTGCCTGGTTCCTCTGGATTTGGGAAGGGGGAAATCTCTTTTGCTCATGTGAAAGAGACGGTCATGCTTGTCGTCTCACTGAGGGGTAAAGACATGGTAAATTTTAGCCTCAAATTGGGTGTTATGAACGGAAAGCTAATATTTTTCCCCATAAAGATATCGATTGTTAGTATAAAATGTCTCTAGTGCTCGCATTTTAAAATAGTTAGTCAATTCAGGCATTTTCCCAGTCATAAACACTACAACTTAACCCCTAACGCCTAACAGCAGAATACTTGTCATGAATAGAGGGAAATGCAGTTCAAGACGCCCACAGTACACCCACGACTGGAGACGGAGCCTAGAGCTGAGAGTGTATGGCTACAAAGAACCACCCTCACCCAACTCATCTACAAATTAAAATTCATAAGAATGCCTCGCTGACTATATATGTCAAATTACAGTACATTGTTGTTGGCTAGTGTAAAATTCTTTATAGTGACCACTTTAATTAATAAGTGATTGTGAAAAGGGATAAGCCGTGAAATGTTTACAGTGGAACCTCGATATAACGAACCTCTATCTATGAGATCCTTGGTATATATATTAAAAAAAAAAAACGATATTCTTCGCCCGAGAAATAGTAAAATATTCTGAAAAGAATCTCGTCTTTGCGAATGTCCTTTAGTCAGTCCTGAGTCAGTCCATCATCATTAAATAGTAATTGTTAAGTATTGTTATTATTATCATTATTATTATTATTATTGATTTGTTTGCATGTACTCGAAACAACATTCTATCAGAAAAATATGAAACGGCAAACTGATCCATAACGGCAAGGCGATTAAGAAGTAAACGAGAGCAAAAAACAAAAAATATTATTTAAACATTAATTCTATTAGTCGAGAACGAGGACACGTGTACGAGGACGAGGTTTAACTTGAAGATTTTATCGAATATTATCAAAATATCGACACCCTGGCATGAATGTGCTTTTCTTTATCTTTTTCTTTTTTTTTTTTTTTTTTTTTTTTTTTTTTCACCAGAAAAAGTAGCACAGTTAAGCGGCTCGGCTTTCGAGCGGAAAATGATAAAGCTTCTAACATTTGATTAATTAGGTTCACTGGCGCGTGTAAAATTCAAATCGCGTTCTTCAAGTGGCCCTCGTCTTCGAATCTAAACGCCTGTAATGTAATTATAACTGGTGGCAGTGGTAGGTTCTACTCCAGCGGAAGAATTTCAACTCAGTTCGAAGGTTTAATGGGAAATGGTGGTGAAGGAGGCAAAGGATTTCTTCAAGGAGGAGTGGGCGGAAGAGCTTGGAAGAACAATGCTGACACAGGTTTTGATGGAGGTGGAGGTCCATATGGAGCCGGAATTGATGCTGGCCGAGGGGGAGGATACTCTGGGGGAGGTTGCGGAGAGAATGTAATGAGTCCTGTGGAGGAGGGGGAGAATCTTACAATACTGGAAGGAATCAGCAAAATGAATGTTGTTACAATGCAGCTGGACGTGGTCAAGTGAATATAACATTAATATGAACAACATATTCTACTCTGACTTAATTTTTACCTAGAGCTGCTTACTATACCGTTATCTGCATTATGCATTGAGTTTAAAAACATACTTTTGATTTCTTCACAAGGATCATTTTAATTCCATATTGAGATTTATAATAACAAGAGACTAGGTGTACGCTTAAATATCGCTGGAATCATGACTAAGGCCCTGTTTATCCGGGTGAAAATTGTCCTAATTACGATCTCTTGCCTGTGTACACTCGCCTACCCGAGCTACCCTGGGTAAGCCAACTCTTCCTTAAAACAACTTGGCGAACCGTTTACATGAGAAACATAAAGTTGGCTCTGCTCAAAGAGTCACCCACCTTATTGGCCTGTCACCTTTTTTTATAGTAGGGTCACGCTAGTTCTGAATTTATAACTCCTGATGAACAATGTTTAAAATACACTTGACTTGTACTCGTTGATATAATTATACAAGCAGTGTTTTTAATTTGGGACCTTTTTGCAGTATACGAAGACAAAATTTATTGATGCGCAACAGCAATAATATTTTTCAATTTTCGTCCGTCAGAATAAACAAAACCAGGTGTGGCCTAGCGATACTAGGTTCGTGATTCAACTGGGAAGACTTGGTCCTTGCTAATTAAAACCAGCTAGTAAAGAGTTTTAATTTAAAACACTTGAAGTTAAGAAAATAGAGCAAGTCTTTACATGTTCTTCAACGCGTGATCAACGTTACAAAAAAAACAAAAAATGGCATGGTCGATAACATTTTTTTCATCTGCCAAAGAGTGTCAGTCAGTCTGAAGAGGAGCTGGCGCAAACTAAGTTCTTCGTTCTTCTGTGGTAGACAATTAACTTTAATTATCAACTGTTCATAAAACTGAGAATTGTAAAGGTTGTAAGGGAATAGTATGGCCATGTTTAACTGATAAAGAAGATACATTGAGCCAAAGAATTATCCGTAGGATTAAATATACAGGCACCAACACGTTAAATCGCGGAATTAATTTTGTGACCTTTCGGCATTGAGCAGGTTGCAGAACAATATTGTTCTTGCAGAATGATCTAATACGGATTTCAACGTGATAAAAAACAAGTAGTCATAGCTATATTTGCGTAGTGAAAAAATACGCAGATCACACCATGATTTCCTATACGTCTACAGTGAATTGAATAACCTGCACGGGGAGCTGAAAGGTGAACGTTTCGAATATCTAGATTCAAAATTTGGCGTTTCTAAACCATTTACCTATTTACGTATGTATTTTTAAACGCTGCACCTAGACATATCACTGACTATATAGACCGTGGTGTTGTTAGTATGCACAGTCTCCACTCCAGCTCATTCTTGCCAACCTCGTGCAGGCCTGCCAAACCCATTTTATAATTCAATATAAAGCTAAAAGGACCTCAAATTAGAACTTCATGGCGTTTTGAGGATACCTAGACCACCCCATAAATGAGAACCTTAAGGTCTTGACTCAGTCTCAGCTCAAAAGGTGAGGTTCCCATCAAAAAATAACAATAAGCATTCAGTTATTTCGAGAGAGGTTGTCGAAAAAATGTGCACGCGACAATCCCGAAAGGTAATATGGGATATGATCAATACCCTGTTCCTATCGACTGTAGCTGTCGAACCTACTTTGGTTGCTTTCCTGTAGCGATCGCAAACATAACATCGCAAACATCCCGTATCATTCTTTCAAATTTTTTTGATAACCAGTGCACTCAAAACCATCCACAATAGCTGTCGGGATTGTCGCGTGCACTTTTTCCGACAACCTTTCTCGAAATAGCTGTAAACACTGCATACACAATTAATGACGTCTTTCCAACTACACTTTACTTAGTAACATGCAAGCACTCCTCTAAAATTAAGTAGTCGATAAGTCAACGTTAATATAAGGGTATTCTAAACACAAGAATATCCTCTCGCTTAAAAAATAAGTCAAAAATATTTTGCTTGCATGTGCGTTCGTGATTCCAATATTTCAGTTTCACTTTATGCCCTTCATAAACTGCGGTTTCATTTTGAGCACTTTAGTTGTTAAGCCGTGTCAAACTGGTGTCACTTTAAACAAACGTTGACATGAACGTGAAAGCTTATTACCAAGAAGGCTCTAAGCTTTCCGTTTGGCACAGTAACAGAAAAAACAAACAAAGAAACGTAACACTTGAGGAATCTTTGGAGGGAGGGGATACCGATGTTAGTATAAACCACTGGATTAGGAATGAAAGGGTGTTTTTACCTTCAATTTAGATAGCATCTTTTGGGACCTTGTGGCAATCTGAAATGCCTCCTCCCACAGTTTGCTTGGTTCCCCCTCAAATTTTTAAGTCAGTTACATGTCTGGACAGGTCGATGGATCCAACACGTACAAAAATGCGTGCTTTGCATCTCAAATTCACTTTTGTACTGGAAGCAGAATGTTTGGAGAGCGCAATATTCTGCTGCTACTTTTTTGCTGTGTACCTTATACGGTGCTCTTTCCCCAGAGGATTGAAGGTAACTTATTGCACTTTATTACAACATGTCAAAATATTCCACTCCGGCACCAGCTCACCGATCAGCCCAGGAAAGATGATAAGACAATTATTAAGAAGCTCTCCTATCCTTGGTCACGAGTTACTCGATTTCTTTCAAGGCGAGTTTTGAAAAGGGAACGTGGTATGATTCTAACAAACTGAACCGATTGTTGTTATTTTAAAGCTTAAACTTTTCAAAGGACTGTGGAAATTCAGCCTTTTTTTGAAAGAGAAAACCAACAAACGGCTAGGAGTTTAGGGGGTGGGGCATATACACGAAGCCGGGATCTTAATAAAGTTTGTCAATTATAGTTGAAACTCGTTAAAAACTATATTTCTTTTAGCTAAATTTTCATCTTTTATCTAGTGACTACTCCTTTTTTCTTTATAGCAGCTAGTTTTAAGGCCGGTAAAGTCAATATTGCTGCAGCGGGCGGAAGCTTATTCGCTTGCAAGCAGATCTCCTTCACTCAACCTTTCCCGGGTGGAAAAGAAGTGAAAGTCTTAGCCTCATTTGGCCACGCAGTTAACAACTCAGCTCATTCTAATGGTGCTGCTATTTGGGTGGAATCGGAGGATGCAAACCAATTCCGCGCTTGCGTCTATGAATACAGCGACGGATCAAACAAAACAGCGGAATTTAATTGGGTCGCCATGCAATCTTCACCATCAGGGGCGCAGTTAGGAACAACCCTCTTGGACTCCTGGACTACTGGGACAGAATGCAAAAGGATTGAATTTCCCCAGGTTAGCTTTGTTGTCATTGTTGTTGTTTGTTTGTTTAATACTACGATAAAATAGTGACGAGATAAAACCGAATACAACAAATAACATTATTCGCCGCAGCGACTCCGGACGTAAAAATCAAAGATTAACCCTTTAAGCCCTAAAAGTGATCAGCATCAATTTTCCCGTTGTAATATCAATGCTTTGTAACACAGTGTGGTCATGAGAATTAAGGACATGATCACACAAGATGAATATAACTGATACTTCAACAAATTCTCCCCACTACTTCTATTGAAAACGTATACAGGTAACACACGAGAATTTGAATTTTTAAAAAGGGTTAAAACGGTGAGGGATTTTCTGCGATCGAGCAAGTGTCGAGGTGGGCTGGCTTAATAGCCAAGTGAAGTTTAAAACGAACTCTTCTGTAAGCCAGGAAAATGGGCAGCTCCAGATTTATTTACCGAAGTGGATTAAATGGTTTCATTTTGTTGCTTTTGACTGCGCGATTTATTAACCCCTTAAACCCTGACGTATCAATTGGATCCATCTTGTGTGATCATGTCCTTAATTCTCATGACCACTCTCTTTTATAAAGTAGTGATATTACAAGGAGAAATTTGATGCTGATCGATCACTCTTAGGGCTTAAAGGGTTAATCTTGCTTGAGATGTTTCGATGTACAACAATGTTGTTGTGCATGCATGACTCCACGTTTATATATGGAATTCGGCCACCCCGGCCTTAGCCGTATCGGGTACTTGGGACAGATGTCAATCCGAAAAAATATATTTTGTTTCTAGTTGTTTTAGTGACATATTATGAATATTAAGTTGACACTTGACACTGAGTCCTTGAAATCTTAGCCGGATGTTTGATGTTTGAATAACTTAACCCTTTCAAGACTAAATTTAAGGCTGTCGATATACTGTCTTTTATCAATTATACAAACTTCAGGATTATTAAATGTTGATCGACATTCCCGTTTTTTATAATATTTTCAGTCTTAAAGAGATAAATGCATAAAAAGTAAAACGTTTCTTAACATTTTTTTTAAATCTAAGGAATATTGTCTTTTACTGAATGCCCCTTGGCAAATTTCGCTAAAAATTAATCTAGCAATTCCCCATAAACCATTTTAAGGTAAACATATGAATAATATTTTCAGAAAACAAAATGTAATTTCATCTTCACAGTGCTGGCATTTCTGGTATTTTATTTTGTTTTGGAACAGTGTGTACTTTTGACGCTTTTCTAACATCGAAGATGGTCTGACTGAAGACGGCCAAAAGTTCATGGAAATATTATTTTAAAATTTTTCTTGTCACGTGAACTATAAGTGTACATTTTCCCGTATTATTTACACCAAGTGACTTAAGAGGCTTAAACTTCCACTTAAATTTTACCAATACTTATCCATAAAAACATATTCCAATGACCTATCCCTTTGATTTAATTTACAAGCAATCACTCATTCTATTTATAGTCATTACTAAACACTGGTCAGTCATTAATTCCTATTTATACGTATAATCTACTTATTGTCAATTAAATGAGTAACTGTATCCTGTTGTCTTGCCAGGAGCGAAGCGTTCATATCCGCACACAAGCCCGTGCGTACAGCTGAAATCTTTTTTAGTACCTGAAAACACTTTTTCATAAAACCGGGATGACAGATAATTTTTTTTTGCATTATATTGGAGCCCTTTTTTTAGTATTTTCTTCCTCCTTATTGTTCTATCAACGGCTCACTGCAAGAAACGTTATAGTGGGGTGAGAGACGAGAGATTAAGCTCCTTGCAATTCTGCACATACACAAGCACAAGGACGTTAATTGATATTGATGGCGTTGTAACAGAGTTTGCCCGTCTTAAGGGTTGCCGTCTTGCCCTTTGCTTGTAACCTCTTTGATTGCGTTGCAGTTTTACTTTTTTCCCTTTAACATTAATTACCAATAACAATAGAGATGGGTAAAAAAGCAACTAACTACTGCATTTTTCCCTCGTATTTATCTACCGAAAATATTCCGAGGAAAACGTAGGAAATGGCCCCCGGACTCCCCTAGTTTGAAGCGCCTTCGGTACATTAACTTACCTTCCCAGGTGCGCACACCTTTAAATCTCACACCATTCCAACTACCTCGTCAGCTCGCTACTATTCCTAATTTATACGTTCGTTCTGATTTCTTCCTAGCGTTTCCAGTCCCTTCCAACTATACTTGTGACTCCTAGTCACCAGGTTCCAGAGCGACCTCAGGATGCCATGGCCGTGTGGGTGGAGGATTTGACCCAAAGCAGTTTCAAAATTTGCCTCCGAGAAATAAAGATTTTCGACGGTTTTCATCAGAATATTAAAGTTGTGAGTAAATTTGACGTGCCTGTCTATAATTGAATTCCGAGTTCTTAATAGAGAGGGAGGGCTTATTAACTTTCTTCCGCTGAGAGTGCGGGCTTATTAGAGGAAGGGGGCTTATCTGAGAGGGGGGGCTTAATAGAGGATTTACGGTAAACCCCACTAAAATTTCTCTTCCAAACATTAAAATGCTCTCTTTCTATTAGCCTGTTCTAGACGTTTAGATGGTGGCGGACAGCGAGTTCAATCGTACGCCCGCGCCCTGCAATCTTAACGCGTGAAACACTCAGGCTATCTTTCTATAAATGGAGATGTATATGGCGAGATGTAAGATTTGGTCACTAACTAATAAAGCAAATTGTTTATTTTTCACAACTGGTATAGACAGGAGAAATCTAACCACTACCCACTTTTCTGTCGGGCTGAGCTAGAGAGGCTTTATAACCTGTTTACTTGTAGGTCAACATTCTTCTTCGTTTTTGAAATGATAATCCGACGTCCTTTTTCATATGTTTTTTTTTTTTAAGCAGAACTGGATGGCATTTACCAATCTGAGGGTTCAAAATTTTACTTTGGCTGATAGTTTGACATTTACCAACAACAGATCGTTATCTCGATCGCAAGATAACTTCGCCCTTTGTCAGGTATACGTAAGAAGTTAAAAGGTAACATTTTTAAATTGCACTGTTGTGCAATGTCCATTTGAATTGCATTCGTTCTCTTATAATCGAATGTGTCTGAGCATAGCTTGATATTATTATTTGTTTGTTTGTTTGTGTGTTTGCTTGTTCGTTTGTTTGCAACATAGCTGCCCAAATACTTCTTTTAAATAATTCATTGCTTTTCTTTACCAGAACATCACCTTCGCAGATCCGTTCTTTGCTCCTCCGGTGGTGTTAATAACACCAAAATACGTTTACAGTGGCAACAATTTGCTTTCTGGTTGTAACGCAGTCACCACCTGGGTTGAGGTAAGATTGTTGTTCCTTTACTGTATCATTGTTAACTGCAAAAAATGCACCACCTGATGATAAAAAAAGCACGTTCACGTTACATGTTCAAGAATTTTTTAGTAAGGTAGGAGATCTCGGTGGCCCATGTTATATATATTAGAATATACGAGATTTATAGGACGCAACTTTGACGATACTGGACTACATGATTATTATAAGAAAAAAAAAGAAAATTAATCGAATATTTTATTTCATTTAAAGAATTCAACCAAAACAGATACAAAGATCTGTGTACGAAACTACGATAGGATCAGTAACAATACCATTAAAGTCGACTTCCTGGTTATTGGAGGTATGTAAAAATACTTACTTAGTACAAAGAAATGAGAATAAAAAGAGCTGTTTGTCATTTAAGATAAACAGGCAGATCCGTTTTAAATTCAAGCCTTTATAGTTACGTGCACACCGTATTTTAAAGCCTGCGAGGCCTGCGCAAGAAAGGAGATTGGTCTCACGCGCGCTTTTGTGCGGCACACCCCGACCAAGAATTTCCCTACGAAAGACCCCCCGAGAATTAGAACTTATGTGTAATGGAAGAGCCGTCTGGTGGAAACACGTGACCAACTATTGAAAAAGGCCTATTCTATTGGTCCTGGTTATGTCTGGCTTGTTGTGTTATGTTTGTGAGGTTTAGTAAGCGGTTAATGAATGACACACAGGATAAATTTTCCAGAACAATCGGTGCGTCAGGAAAAAGGTATAGGCCTAGATAAATTTGTGCGGTTAAACATTTATGTAAACTGTATCTTTCACTATGTTGTTGTTGTTTTATCGAGTTTAGACTTATGTGAAACGTGATTTTTGTACACTCCTACTAGATCTGGATCCTTGTCTGAACGTAACTTGTGATTACCACTGTCTTTGTAAGGCTTTTGGACCATACGATGCCCGCTGCGTGCACGCAGAAAACTGCCCATCCTACCAAGAGCCCATATGTTCCTCCAACGGAACTACGTTTGATAATAGGTGTCTCTTTGAACAGGAAATGTGTCTGTTGCGACTCAACTACACTGTCCAACATCCCGGTGGTTGTGAAGGTTAGCAACTCAGTATGCTCCTCATTTATTATTAGTTTCTAAAGACTTTATCTGAAACATCAGAATTAGACTGTCAACTGTAAGCATTTTAGGAAAAAACTCACACCAACACCTACAAAAATCATTTACGCATTCAATGAAGGCTACGTTTTTGTTACTGCTTTCATTTTGCTGTATGCATTTACCATAATTTAATGATTTTTGTTTTGTTTTGTTCTTTTTGTTTTTTATTTCCGTTTCTTTTTGTCAGGGTTCCCATTCCAGCGAGGTCGAATTCACATGCCCCACATACCATCTTTGGGGTACTCTCATTGCGAAGCTGTTCGTTTCCGACCATTTGTATTTTATCCTGACAAACCTATCCAAGTACAGATAACTGTCAATCACATCGATACCAGTGACATAACATATGTCCACGATGCTGCTGTGTCGTGGATTGAAGATGTAAGTTACGAACAATTCACTGGGTGCGTGATGGCGGCAGGGTATAACGAGCGCAAGTCCAGTGCTAATGTGTCCATAGACTGGATAGCTTATCAGGGAGCTCCAGTGGGTGGGGTCACTGGAGAGGTGCGCATGTCACAGTGGTGGACTGGAACGACTTGTAAGACTGTGAGTTTCCCTTCGGTAAGTCCAGTAGATCTTTTCAAAACGCGTACCTACTACTTAACTACTTCTGACTACGACGACGACGACTAACAGTATCACTCACTATCACTACCCCTACCGGGCTTCCATCATAGCTCTACCATGAAAATATAAAGCAAACACGTGACTTTTTTATAATAAATTTTCTGAATAGTTCATTGAAAAATTGTTTAAAAGACCTCTTTGGCTCGTATATTTTGTTTTCCCATTTCAGACTACGAGAGGTTACCTCATCAGAACTAGCTATTTTTCTTTTTTTCAAATGTCGTCCTTTTCGCTAGTGCATATGTGTGCATATAACGTTGTGATCTTTATTGTGAAAACAAGAATTCAAGCTGAAAAGGTATATTTCCCTCACATCAAAGGTCAGTGTTTTACTAGTTTTGTAAGTAACGTCAAAAAAACTATCGGATTATGAGACAAATGGACTAGATTATTTATTGCTCGGATTTGTAATGCAAACTACACTTCAACCCAGAGAAGTTACCAGACATTACAAGAAAGGGCTCAAGGTCTGTTATATGAAATGGTATATGAAATGACACGGACCATTTTGTCAAGAAAAATCCATTAAAGTGGCAGTTAGACGCCATCAAAGCGTATTTTGCTTTACCTCATTGCCTGTTATTCCTATACTTAATTTTGTACCATTTTCCAATCAGGGCAAGTTTTCAAAGGATCCTTCAGTGTTTGTTACCGCAGAACATCACCGTGCCGGACTGAAGAGAGACGCCGCCAGTATTTGGTTAGAGGACATCACACAATCTTCCGTCAAAATATGTTTACGGGAACTGCAAAATTACGCTGGCTCCCACGAGGACATTTATGTTGTAAGCATTTAGGATAATTTCATCACAACTTATAAATATAATCACTGATTCAGTGTCAGTTTGAGATAGATTGAGAATTAGCTCTGAGGTTAGGACCTGGACAGCCAAGATCCCTTACTTTCGACCACTTTATAGTCACCGTAAAGGTATAAAAAATGTGTAAAACTGTAACTAAACGGTTTTATTTGAAGGCACGTTTTCTCAAATTGCAAGTGATTTTCGACTTTGGGAACTGAATGGTAACTAATTGGAAGAATTCATGTATGTAAATGAATAAAAAAGAGTGGGCTTGTATTAAAGTCTTCCTTTCATTTCAACCCTGCTCAAGTGAAATAGTGTTTTTAACATCAAAATGTTCCCGCGTAATAGGGGCTATCAACCTTTAGCCTCTGACGCCACAGTTTGTTGCTGTTAACAACTGATAATTCAGGGTCTTTTAGTACCAGTTTCCATATGAATATAAGTTGGACGATGACCTCCATACAAGGAAAGTCATGTAACACTTCGTCTCACTTCCACTTATTGAAAATGTTCGCCTAATTTGGTCAAAGTTTGCAGCTTCAGCTTCAGCTTCAAATTACGTGTTACTGTGTACATGTCCGTCTTAGTGAAATGTTCATCTTAACAGGGCGTACGCCTGAAGAAAGGCAGGGGCCAACTCGAGGTGTCCCTTTAAAGAGATACCCGTCTTATATAGAGAGTCAAATAATATGTCTGTCTGAAGAACAAAAGGGACCAACTCTATGTGCCCGTTTTTGGGGAGGTGTCCGTCTTGTAGAGAGTTAAGTAATATGTCTGAAGAACGGCAGGGATCAACTCTAGGTTTCTGTCTTAGGGAGGTATCCTTCTTACAGAGACAAATGCTGCTGAGGAACGGCAGGGACCAAGTCTTGGTTACGTTTTCGGGAGGCGTCCGTCTTAAGTCAAATACTGTAACCGAAGAATGGCAAGGACCAACTCTAGGTTTCTGTTTTAGGGAGGTGTCCGTCTTACAGAGTCAAATACTGTAACTGAAGAAAGACAGGGACCAACTCTAGGTGCCCTTTTTAGGGAAATGTCCGTCTTATAGAGAGTCAAATATATTAAAACGACAAAAAAAAGGCGGGGGTCAGCTCAAGGCGTGTCCGTTTTAGGTTTTACTGTGTACATGTCCGTACGCGTCTTGGTGAAATGCTCATCTTACAGGGCGTATTCCTGAAGAGAGACAGGGACCAACTCTAGGTGTCCCATTAAAGAGATGCCCGTCTTATATTGAGAGTCAAATTTGAATAATATGAGTGAAGAACGGTATACGTAGGAGCCAACTCTATGTCTCCGTTTTAGCGAGGTTTCGCTGTCTTTTAAGGGTATCCTTTAAAGAGTGAGTTGACTGTATTTTTTTGAAATTCATTTTGTTTTAGAACTGGTTGGCGTTTTCTTCACTTCACAAGCCTCTTTTTGCAGAACACGATTCTATTTATTTTGCAAACTCTGGGATTCCTCCAGCTGATCATAACAATGCTTTCTGCGAGGTCAGTTATCACTGTCTTATGTCTGTCCTTCCGTTACTGTTTTACCTGTCTGCCGACTGATGAACATGAAAGTATCCTTTTTTTAACTTGCTTTTTTTAATTTTGTTTTTAGGATATTCACTTTATCAGGGTGTACAATATTGCCCCGACTATCTTCGTGTCAGCGAACCATACATCTACTGGTGGAAATCAGGACCCCATGCACAATTCCATTACTACTTGGGTTGAGGTAAATTAACAGGAACAACTAGGCGAATATTAAAGAAATGAATTTACAAAGGACACAAGCTAAGGCAAAAATATACAAGAACTTACGTGCAACATGCATGACTTGCCGACATAGGAAAAGGAAGCTTAATAATTTATTCAGTTTTATACTCGGGTTTTTTAGGCCCACGATAAACATTTAAACGTCACAAAATATCTCTGGCTGCTTACTTGACCAAACTACGCCGTATAATACGATCGACTGCCAAGAATGCTATGTCCACAAATGGCCGCCATTTTGAATTTGCCATCTTGGGTTTGCAAAATTGATATGGGAATATTTTTGCAACCGGATCATTAAAACTTAACCCTAAAATTCTCAATTTGCAACCGTGCTCATAAACTGTTGCCACAGCAGCACATACAATTGGATGTAAACAAAAAATGGCGCTAAAAATGGCTGTGAAGGTAACAGAATCTAGTGGTTGTAGCTGTTGAAAGTCTGAGCACGTTCGGTCGCCTTCTACTCTCCCCTTCCATTCTGGGCAGAGTTGAAAATGTTTTACT
>CALNXK010000254.1:200000-207500 GCA_942486035.1 Porites lobata
TCCCGTTCTGTTGTGCAAGTTCACTATTCTGAACATGGGGACTGTAATTTATGCAGAAATTATACCCCAAGGAGATGGATAATAAATGATAATTTCACCCTGCGTACATGGGTGGGAGAGCGTACAGCAGTATTTCACTTAAAAGAGATTAGGTGTGAGTAATACTTTCCGCCGAGATAAGTTTGGGCAAGATGATACTTTGTTCAGTTGTTTTAAGAAGTTACACACTCATTCCAAAGGGTTCGATACGTTTACATGACGATACAGTCAAACATCCGCTCCGCACTGAAAAGTCACAAGACAATAAAATTATGTCATAATAGTACTGAACAAATATATTAAGTTTACTTTGCTTTAAACTCAGTCCTATGTATATTTGTACCGATGATTCTTTGAGGCTTTCGCTTTACAAAACGAGCTAAGCCCAGTTGTTCAAAAGGTGGATAACGCTATCCACTGGATAATGATCTCTATCCGGTGGATAGCGCAATTGTTTTTCCTAATGCTTATCCGGCGCTGGATAGTGATTTATCCGGTGAATAGCGCTATCCAACGTTTGAACAACTGGGACCTGGAGTGTAAAAAAGCCATGTAACATCGGCAACGCCCTAGAAGAAGAGCCACAAAGTAAGTGAGTTATAGCGAAAACTAAAATAAAACCAATATAAAACTAATATAAAAATCATTATGAAACTTCTTTGCAATACTAACCAGAAAAACAACGCTGTACTTACCCTAAAAGGCCAATTAGAGAAACAAATATATAGTGTAAGTTAGTAACCAATATGACGAAAGCTTTATTTTTTTATTCTTTATTGTTATTTTAAAGAGACGCTATAACTAATGTTGTTCATCAGTTAAGCATTGTTGATTATTGATAATTTTTAAGAATATCCAATGGATCTTCTCCTTTTTTCAGCACCATTCAATGCTGCTTTTACAAACCTTGGTACTAGCGGAAGACATTTATATAGTAAAACCCCAACTGGGGCCAATGCGCCATGGGATTCTTTGTTTTGATCGTTGCCCCCTTTGTACCGGGGTGGTGATTTAGATAAGCGTGCACATTCAGAGGTTTAACGATGACCTTAAGCAATAACTGCTTTGATATACTTTTTCATCATCCAGTATCCTTCAGCGCGGTCTTCACAAACCTAGGTTCGAGTGGGAGACTGGGTCCAACTTCTCTTGGTAGTTACTACAGTGGACAGGATCATGACGGTCAAGTTATATTGCTCAGCGGTATTCAACAATGGACTGTACCACGAACAGGTGACTACAGAATAGAGGCAATAGGAGCTGCAGCGGGGTACGACACCCAAAGTAGCGGAGGGATATATCGAGGGAGAGGCGCTAGAATGAAAGGGACTTTTCACTTATTTAAAAGCGAAACCATTCAGATACTCGTGGGTCAAGAGGGTGGAATCAACAAGTATGATTCGACTGCTGGAGGCGGTGGAGGTACATTTGTAGTCAGAGGAAGGAGCACGCCTTTGATAGTAGCTGGAGGAGGCGGAGGCATGGATTATTCAAGATCAAGACATACAGAATGTGATGCTTCCACGGGCACAGCAGGGAGAGCTGGGTATTTGTCATGGTCAGGAGGAAGCGGTGGATACGGAGCTCAAGCCTTTGGCAACAGCGATTCAGGTTAGTGAAATGCATGACGAACATTTCAATCGCTAACACTTGTAAAAAAAAGTCCCATTTTTTTCAGTTGTGTGGGTGTGTTCGAGCAACTCGCTCGCTACACGATGAGGTACCAGGAATCTGATTTACATCTTGCCTTTATTCTTCTTAATCTTCTAACTCTTCCACTTTTTCATTAACTTACTTCTCCTACTTCTACTCTACTTCTCTACTTCTACTCTAATTCTCCTACTTCAGGTATAGTAGCTGTTTTAATAGCCAAAGCTGGACATGTTTGGGTTAGCTGACCGGAAGAGTTTCTATTGTATACCTTATCCCTAACATTGCAACAGGTTTGCTATTGTTAGGGAATAGATTAGCCTACGCACAGCCGCAACTAATAAGTACCAAAGGACGAAGGTCAGCCAGCCCTAACACCACAAACACGACCACCTGTTAAAAACTAACATCTGACAGTGCCAAGCGAATAACATTCCTAATGTGGCAATAAGTAAATTCGCCAGCTAAGCATAAATTAAAGTACAAGTAAAAACAAAAGATCAGAACAGGAAAACAGTACGTGGACAAAAACAAGACTTAAGGAAACAAAAACTAAACTTAAAAGATAAGATAGATCTGTCTTAAAAATAACTATCAAAATACTTCACAACACAGGTTAGCAGATGAAATCATGACTGGGACGAAAACCAGGGGATGTTTCTTTGTACAAATGATAACAAAATATTGCTTAGCAAGGCTCGTAATAAAAGGTTGCCGCAACTGCCATGAAGAAAATGGCGTAGCATTCGTTTTGTAGTTACAGAAGAGCTGTAGTTGGGGGCGGTAATAATAGCTGGAATTGTACACTCGAGGCAAGAATATCGCTCGAAGCCTTCTTTTTTAATTACAACCAATAGGATAACCTTAATATTTTTCAAAACGTTTTCCTTCTACTCGCAGTCAGAAAATGTCTGAAGATCAGACTTTTCAAGTTCAGATCATTGTCTCAAATCTTACTAATGTGCGTAGTAACGGCATTAAAGAACGCTTGACTTCATGAAACCAGAAAAAAAAAATTAAATGCAATATGATTACTTAAGCTTACCGGTCGAGATGCAGCTCGTGAAAGCTATTAAATAACGCCAGAATAGCTTAAGACTTTTCAACGCTCTTACGCGTCCATCAAGGCGAAATAAGCTTACTAAGAATACAGTAGCTTATTTTTGAAACGATGATTCCCGATTACTTTTTGCCCAACCCAATAAACAAGCCAGCCAATAATGACAAAATAATCTTGATAGCAGCTGTATTTCTCTTTGAAGATCCAGCGCTAAAAGAAGGTTAAAACATGATAAGATGACACAAAACTGTGTCAGCTTCAGCCATCAGTAAACAAGTGTCCAGATACTGCATAAATTTTCCACATGAATCCTCGCGTAAGCTTTCGCCTGTTAATTCTTGCTTTACCTGTTAAAAACCTTCTTGATGTGCTCTTTCGTGTGTTTAGGTCTTCTAAAGCGTCTTTTAATGCCCTGACATCTTTATTCATAACATTTTAAAACTTCCGTGGCCATCTTGGCACTGAGACGTCCGGAAGGTTGCCATGGCAATTTTGTATTTTCACATGTGAAATGATAAATTAACGCCGAAAGCTCGCTCCAAAATTATTTTACGTGAATAACCTATCATCATGAGCCAAAAGTTTTCTTTCAATAATAAACAGGCAACAATGTTAACTGTATTTATGAGCTTGTCTTGCGTCTAACCCCAAGGCCTAACCCTTCGCTAGATGATCTTGATGCTCTAGGGAAATCCCGTATTTAATAATATAAGTTTGAATAGAAAAGGAGAGACGCTTTCAAAGTCATGCTATTTGCTTGATTGCTAGTGCATGCTTCTCTAGCTTTAACTTGGATATTTTTTTTCCAGGTGGCGGCGGTGGTGGCTTTTACTCCGGTGGGAGAAGCTCAAAGCAGTTCGGGGGTTCAGGGAATGGCGGAGAAGGAGGCAAAGGATTTCTTCAAGGGGGAGTGGGTGGAAGAGCCTGGTACAACAATATCGAAGGAGGGTTTGGAGGAGGTGGTGGTGCTTATGGACGCGGAGGAGGTGGTGGAGGTGGCGGAGGCTACTCTGGAGGAGGTAGCGGTGTAAATATAGCGGATGCCTGCGGAGGAGGGGGAGGATCCTACAGCGCTGGAAAGAATCAGCAAAATGAATGTTGTTACAATACAGCTGGACATGGTCAGGTGACCATAACATTAATATAGATTAGAATACAAAGCAGTGTGGCTATACCCGTCTCCAAAAGTCGTTTGGTATTACAAAAAAGAAATGTTAATTACATTGTTATTACATCTCGCATAAAAGATAAGGAGGATATTAGCATCTTCCCAGCGTGTCTTGCGCGTATTTCGGGCTGATTGTTTACGGTCTGTCAGATGAAAACCCGAATTTTACTTAAAGTTTCGGAGAAATTTTCGCCGCTTTAAAGATGAGATATGGAGGTAAAGGAGGTCTTAGCGTAATTTCTCATCTTTCATTAGGAGACAGAATAATTTCTTGATTAAATTATCCTGTTTTCTGTAAGATTTGACCGTGTGACCTTTCTCTCGTCATGCATCACTGCTTATCTGTTGTTGACGGGGGAGGGATTGGGGTTGAATTATTCATTTCGGTAATCAAACGAGGAGTACGATTGAGAATTGAAACAGAAATCCACTCTGTTATACTTTAAACATTCTAAGGGCCTGTTTATATGGAGGAGGGGACCACAGCCGAGGTAACCTGCTTAGGTGGGTAACCCGTTTGTCCATATAATCTCTCATTAGGGCCTGTTTACATGGAGGTGGGGGACCCCAGGTAGGTGAGATAACCTGCTTTGGTGGGTAACCCGCCTGTCCACATAATCTCATTATAATTTGATCACGTTTACATGATAGGTGGGGTGACCCGCCATATTTTACCTCACCTACCTGAGGTCCCCCACCTCCATGTAAACAGGCCCTAAAGAAACCAATCGACTCCTTTCGACTCCACACTTTCCCAGAAACTTTTCATCTCAAACATGAGGTACTTTTAGGGCTATCTACTATGATAAGAGACATTACCTCCCTTTGCGCGCGGAGTGCATCTGGTAATATTTTCAACAAGTTTCCATTGAAATAGGATTCCATTTACTTTTTCGTATATTCAGACAGGGGATTACTGTAACTGTGGCTGTTTCACGGCAGTGGTGTTGGAGGTGAACAGTGTTTGAAGCTGCGAAGACGCGTACATGTTTGTATTTTTGCCAGCTCAGTAAGTGGGTTATGGGCTCCTGGTGGCGACCAGTAACTGGTCAGACATGTTTATAACCATGGATGTATTAAAAATCGCGTACCGAGTTTTTCGCAGCCAGATTCTTTGACATCTTCTACATTCAATGCATATTTCACTCCAGATTAAGTAGCCAGCGTTTGAGAAGTATTATTGACAACAACAACAACAACATAAGCTTTATTTGCATGACTATAATTATGTAGTTACAGTATTGCAAAAGCTTTAACATAAAAAAAAACAAACAAACAAACAAACAAATCATAACAATGATAATGCAATGCAATAATTACGGTAGTCAATCAAGTGTCATCAGCATGATTTGATAACAAATTATTACGTAAATCATTACATAATGAGACAAATTTCAACAAATGTGAATTTACGGAAAAATTCTGTGAATTCATCAATTTAATTATTAATTCTGTGTAAGATAGCTGATTAAAGTCGACAAAATTTTGTTGGATTTGATTGTAGAATTTCTCCCTTGGGATTGAGTATTTTGGACAATGAAAGAGAAAATGAAATTCGTCTTCAATTTTACCAGAGTTACAAATAGGGCAGAATCTATCGTGGCGGGAAGTTTGATTATATCTTCCAGTTTCAATCATGAGTTTGTGGTTACTTATACGAATTTTCACTAAATCTTTCCTATTAGCAGAATTTCTAATTAAGTCTAGATAACTTGAAATTTTATAATCATGTTTAAATAAGCTGTAAAATTGTAGTTTCTTAGAATGATGGATTGTATGTTGCCAATATGCAATATATTGAATATTTATTTTCTCGCAGACCCCCGTGACATTAAGGGTTTATCAGCTTTTATTTATACCTGGATTTTTGAAAACAGGGTTAGCAAAAATAGCAACTCATTCTTTTACTCGACAATTTAAAACAGTAAAACTCATTCAAATACCGATTAAGAGCGTTTATCTGACGCCGGGCAGTAAGTTAATGGTCCCCAGAAGCATTCCAACGAGTCCAAATTTAAAATGACGCAGTTTAGAAGCAGAGGAGGTTGCACAACAGTTCGCAAAGGATCACGGGGCAAATTATCAACTCGCTGGCAGTTACAACAAAACCATCGACCAAGACGGATCTCCGTGATGCACGCCTTTTTGCCGATTTTAGCCACAATTGTGCTAGAATTCCGAATATTTCCGAACAAAACCTTTATCCTATCAAAGATGTTATAAATTTCTCACGGCTAAGTGGTTGAGATTCCTTTAAAACATGTTATTTTGGGTCGTTGAAAGTTGGCCGGCTTGTGACTTGCGAACAAAGCGAGCTGTGTCATCTATGTGCTTTCGCCTTTCCAGACTGAGGAGGTTATTGCGAATACACATTCAACTGACCGATTAAGAATTCGAATAATGGTCAGCAGGCTAATGGGCATGACAAATGTCCCACAGATTTGAGATTTTTAATTGATCGATGGTCCGCTTGAGTTCATTCTTTTGATTGGTTATTTGTAATTTACAAGCAATTCGATTTTGAAGACTTCCTCAAGGAATCAAGTCATAATTAAACTCAAACTCAAACTCAAATCTTTATTTTAACACGGTAAAATTCATCAGATTTTTGATACATATAAAGTATAACTACATAACAATATTTAATAATAATAAATACATATCTAAAGAGTCTCTTAAAAATACTACTCAAAATTACATTAAACTATACCTGTTTTCCATGAATGCCGTGTAACTAACTTAATTAACTAAAATGAAAGTTTAACAATTGCTTAAAACGATTTAGAGATTAATCTTGCCTAAGATTGCAGGGCAGACTGTTCCAGAGAGTTACACCTCTATAGCTAAAGCTCCTTTTTAGGTAGTTGGTTCTTGGTAAAGGGACATTTAATTTGTCCGTAGAGTCCCTTAAGACATAGCCTGACGAACTGCGCTCAGTAAACATTGACTTCCGTTGACTTCTCGAAATTTAAGGTCTTTGTTGAGTTTTCTGCTGATGAACACGGGCTGATGGAGTAAAAGGCCCGTATTAGTTGGTTTTACGTAGACCTTGGTCAAGAGCACTATTCAGACCTTAAATTTCGAGAAGTCAAGCCAGCCATTGTTAACCAACAATGTTTAGTTTATAAATTTCAATGTAACCTGTGCGATGCAGGATATGTTGGTTATACTCGCGGCCACCTTCACGAACGCGTTGATGGACACAAACAGAAATCGTCGTCAATTTGTAAACATTATCTTAGCGAACATAACTCGGACGTACCACCTTTTCTTTCAGAACAATTTCACGTGCTCACTAAAGATTATAAAAAATTTGATTGCCTAATCAAGGAGACGCTCTTTCTAACAAAACTCAAACCATCCCTAAACGTGCAGGCGGACTCGATTTGCGCAAAGGTATTCACTTGAAGAACTTGTGATCCTTTGTTATTATGCTAATTTGTAGAGGCTATAGGAATCAAATCTTCGCATTATTTATTCAGTTTACCTTGAGAATGGTGTCATGATGGTACCGAAACGTCGGCTAGCTTTTAACGTTAATATTCGCTTGCTTATACATGTTTTAAGAAATCGTTTTTGATCA
>CALNXK010000254.1:210000-222500 GCA_942486035.1 Porites lobata
AATGAATGCTAGGTACATACAACACACTTGGCGAACGTAAGTTTTCTCTTGGACTGGACTGCTGCATAATTGGAGGCAAGAGAACCCCGAGTAAATTCCTCATAACAATTTATTACTTTGGGCTTCCCAAAAAGAAAAATAAATCACATGCATTTCCAATGATACAGATATGAGATTCTCTCGCTTTCTCAGTATCACTATGTATAGTATTTGAATTCAAGATGACCACACTTGCATTTCAGCATTTTTAAGTTCCTTACCAGGCATGCACGACCCCATTTCCTCCGTCATAAATATTACATTAACAGGTGACTGAATAAACAATATTTCAAGGGCAGCATTTTTGTTTAAAAGATTTAATGTAGTGGTTTTATTTAGCGTAGTAGTGGTGTAAAATAGTGTGTAGTGCGGTATAAATATCCTTACAGAATGATATCCAGTAGTTAGAGGAATAGTGGTAAAATGAGAGAACCATCCAGCATTAGGAGATCTTAGGAATCTTTGAATGTCAAGATGATCACCATCGCTAATTGTCTTCAATAATTGGAGAACTATAGAAATTCTGGAATACTCATGCGAGACTTATTGTTCTCATCCCTTACCCACTGTTCAAAATAGGAAATGTCTCTGACCAAAAGCACAAAAAGCTGATACAGTAAAAATCTGCAACTAAATAACCTGGTTTTCAAGAGCCTGTTAGGTTAAAATTTGCCTGTTAGGCCTTCCCTGTACAAGAACCTGTTAAGCCTAATATTTAAAAACAGGTTCCTATTTTCTAAAATCTGTTTAAAAAAATTCTGTACACGTTGGGCAAATAAGATAAGTCAACTTTCGGGATCCTCTTTAGAGACACAGCTGCCTTATCACTGCCTATGCTTATTATAGTGCAATATGCAATGGTAAGCATATTTTATGTAAGGAATAAGCTTAATACAACTGAATAATCTTAGCTTGAATCTATTTTTTCTTCAGAAAATAAGAACCCATCCTCTGAGACCCACGGGCCTAAATTTGTTCTGAATTACCAGTTATTTACGAACCTGTTTAGTGGGACTAACTTAGGAAATATGCGGGTTCTTAGTCGCAGATGTTAACTGTATTCTTGTTTGGTGCTTCTAAGAACCGCACTTGTTGACAATTTACGATAACCCCTTAATAAAATCAGTTCAGCAGGAGCACAGAAACTCACTTAACTCCCCACTAGTTCCTTCAATAACCAGGGATGGTGGAACATTTTTGTAAGTGGGGGAGGGGCTGACTGATTGGTGAAGCTTAGGAGAGGGAGGCTATGGCTAAAGCCCTCACAGACCCCTGGTTTCGCAGTCTGTGATAATATCTTCCTCCTCATCTATACAAGGTAATAATGGATACTCAGATTAGCCTGGACTTAAAAATCTGTGGTATGCCTACTCGTTGCCCTCACTACTAAATAAGTTATGGAAACCACACTGCCTGTGAATGCTCAAACATCCCCTAAGGAAGAAGAGTCCCACCCGGAATAAAATAAATATTTCTTCAAAGTTTTGTGAAAAGTAGACAAATAGAGACACGGAGAAGCGAAAGAGTCCCACTTCAAATTGTATCACTCAAAACACCCAAGATGAGGAGCCATTTTGGGATGTCGAGCAAAGTGCGATGAAACTAAACCCTAAAAATCCACTCACCTTAAAGATTTTCACATCAATACACAATCAAGAGGGCCCAGCTAAGCTAGCAGAGGAATTTCAATTTTGGCTTAACACAAGCGCTGAAATGTCATCGAATAACTCGGAAAAACTTAGCCTATTGGCAGAAACGCACCTCTGGACTTTTCTCTTACACTCGTCTTATTCAAGTTCACGGATGTAGAGTCACACGGTCGGCAGATCAGCTTAGCCTTGTTGTCACTCCAGAAAAAAAGTCTTGGCCCGGGGTCAAAGTTCACCTCCAATTTTGC
Organism: Porites lobata; assembly: GCA_942486035.1. Taxonomy (NCBI): domain Eukaryota; kingdom Metazoa; phylum Cnidaria; class Anthozoa; order Scleractinia; family Poritidae; genus Porites; species Porites lobata. Next base: position 211,937 of record CALNXK010000254.1, read on the forward strand.
TCTCACCTAATTCATTTGACTCCTAATAGCCTGTTGCCGATGCCAAAGGCTTAGTGGTCACCTTAGAAAAGCGAACAATATCGTACCTTTCTGTCTCAGCCCTGATCAAGGTGACTGATCCGTTTAGCCAAATGAAACGAGAATATTTAACAATTATTCCTCGAGCCCGAATGGGCTCTGAGTCAATAGCCATGAGGCAGAAGGCCGAATGGGCTATTGTCTCAGAGGCCATGAGGGCGAGAAGAATAATTGTTTTAGTAAAATCCAACTAGTTGGTCTAAAATATCAAGAATAAAAAAAATTATGTAGTTAAAGCTAGACTTTAATCCTTTTTTGCCGCCAAAAAGCGAGCGCTTTTCGCTACTAATGGGCTATAACGTAAAGCCTAGTAGTAGCTCAACCAATCAGAACGCAGCATTGATAATAGACCACTAGTTGGATTTTACTAAAATACGATTATTGGACGATGCAGACTCCGCGAATCGTAATAACTTTGTCCCATCTCAGAGCTTTACATGATGCTCTCTGGGAAACTTTTCTCAAGGTGATCAATATCTAAAAGTAAACTACAAAACAGTACCGAAACCAGCTTCAGGCGCGCACTGATTTCAAATAACTGTCACTTGTGTTAAACAAAAAAAAAAAGGAAGGGAGGGGGGATGGAGGGGGGTGCGGGTAAGATAGCAATTCTGTCTACACTATCCACTAACCACAAAGCACGCAAAAAAAAAATCCGGTTTCCATAACTCCAGGTATAGATTTAAGTGCAGTCATACAATCTCGATGAAGAATTTAAACGTTAAACACTGAGAAGGGCATCTGTAGCTACCTCCTGAAATTCTATCGTAGGAATGGCGAGACGCGGTGGGGAGAGCCAATCAGAGTTTTGTCTTGTGAGAGCAACGCATAAGGTCAAAAGCTTGGATTTTGTCTGTAGTCCCTCATTTTTCTCTATCTTTTCCTCTTCTCACCTTTTCTCGCGTGGGGTGATTTTCACGCGCGCCCGCGTTTTGTTCGCTCTACTATCCCTCAGGAAATATGAGGAATACTCGTAGTCTACCGCCAAATCAGCCTTTTGCGTCCAACTGGTTCTTCCGGCCAAAAGTGGCCATCATAAACGAGATATAAAAGTGAGTGCAACCATTGCCTTTTTGCTTCTCCTCCTTTCGTTCACCCCGCGCTCTTTCTTTTTTTCTCCTTTCCATGCCTTCGTTACTGTGATGTTGGAGCTTCTCGGGCTTAAGAAACCTACCTTAATGACCCCTTTTCACTCAAATAACTGCAAATTTCGTTAGGTTGGTTTTCAAAAAATTGGTTAGATGTTTCCAGAGAATTCTGCTAATCTTTGAAAATGGCAGGTGAAGTTTCAGGCCCTTTGGCATCAACGCTGCTCATTTTGCAAAATATTCTAGCCCGATTTTCGGTAAAGTCACCACCAAATGGGCCGGCTTTTGCGTCTAACAGTTTTTTTCGGCCGAAAACCCGACTTTTGACGCCTGTGTGAAAGTGCACCCGTGAGTCACGCGCTGCTATTCACAAGTTTCTTTGTGTCGAAACAGCGTCGGCTCTACTCTATGCCAAGGAAACTACAACCGCTCAGCTGTGAAGGCAGTTTTGTTTTCCTGATCGCTTGGTTATTCTAAATGAAGATAGAATACTTTCAAACGATCAGGAAAAGGGATTTTGCAGAAATTCTAGAAAATGTTCTGACTGCCGGGCATTTAGTTTTTTTAAGACCCTCCCGCAGCTGCCGGACATATAGCCACAGTGTTGTGATCATTACTGCCGCTCCTTGGTCCTTTCTAATTAAAATCAGCTAGTAAAGTGTTTTAATTTAAAACACCTGAACTTAAGAAAATAGAGCAAGTCTTAATATGTTCTTCAATGCGTGATCAACCTTACCAGTTGAAAGGTGATTGTAGAACGTTTCGGATATCTAGTTGCAAAATTTGGCGTTTGTAAACCATTTGTCTATTTACATACAGCTATTTTGAGAAAGGTTGTCGGAAAAAGTGCACGCGACAATCTCGAAAGGTATTGTGGGTGTTTTTGAGTTCACTGTTCTTCAAAGAAATTTGAGAGAATGGCACGAGAAGCCATGGACATATGTTTGCTAGTGCTAAAGTAAGGTAACAAACGTAGGTTCGACAGCTACAGTGTCAGGAACAGTGGATTGATCGTATCCCATATTACCTTTCAGGATTCTCGCGTGCACATTTTTTCCGACAACCTTCCTCGAAATAGCTGTATGTAGTTTTAAACGCTGTACCTAGAAATATCACTGGTAACTACAATAAGAAATGTTGTCATTCGTTGGCTATATAGGCTGTGGTATTGTTAGTATGTCTGACAGTCTCCACTCTAGCTCCGATTCTTGCCAATCTCGTGCAGGCCTACCAAGCCCATTTTTATGATTTCAATATAAAGCTAAAAGGACCTCGAATTAGAACTTCATGGCGTTTTGAGGATACCTAGATCACCCCATAAATGAGAACCTTAAGGTCTTGACTCAGCCTCAGCTCAAAAGGTGAGGTTCCTATCAAAAAATAACAATAAATATATAAAGAAGTACTTTAGACACTGCATACACAATTAATGACGTTTATCAAATCACACTCTACTCAGTAACATATCATGCAAGCGCTCCCCTAAAATTAAGAAGAACGTCCTCTCGCTTAAAAAATTAGTCAAAAATATTTTGTTTACATGTGTGTTCGTGATTCTAATATTTCAGTTTCAGACCAAGTTATGCCCTTCATAAACTGCGGTTTCATTTTGAGCACTTTAGTTATTATCATATCCAACTGGTGTCACTTTAAACAAACGTTGACATGAACGTGAAAGCCTTTTACCAACAAGGCTCTAAGCTTTCCGTTTGGCACACTAACAGAAAAAAAAAAACAAACAATGGAACGTAACACTTGAGGAATCTTTGGAGGGAGGGGATGCCGGTGTTAGTATAAACCACTGGATTAGGAAAGAAACAAAGGGTGACTGTTTTTGCCTTCAATTTAGATAACAACTTTTGGGGCCCGGTGACAATCTGAAATACCTCCTCCCAGAGTTTGCTAGGTTCCCCCTCGCATTGTTAAGTCAGTACCATCTCTGGACAGATTGATGGATCCAACACGTAAAAAACTTGCGTGCTTTGAATCTCAACTTCCCTTTGTTACTGGAAGCAGAATGGTCGGAGAGTGCACTTTTTTGCTGTGCACCTTATACAGTGCTCTTTCCCCAGAGGATTGAAGGTAACTTACGTTAAGCATTGCACTTTATTACGGCATGTCAAAATATTCCAGCGGGTTCCCCGTGCCTTGGCTGAACTGTACATGTTTCAGAGCCCGCGCTCCCTGCTTTTTTGATAATTTCTGAAGTATTAATTTACAGCTTTTGATTATATTTGAACAAGGACCCGAGAGAGTGAGAAAGTGAATATTTTTTCTAAGTTAAATTTTGAGGCAGGAACTGAATAATTAAAACTAGTGACATCCGATATTGAACTGCAGAGCTTGCTAGCTAAGGTAATATTTTTGTTCAGGTTTCAAATACCATCCCCAGTGCTGCCTATAAAACCGGAACAAAACTGAATGCAGGGCTGGCAGTACGGTAAAGGGCTGTTTTATTTGAGTTCAATATTTCGGCTAACAAAATTAGCCTTCCTCAGGGGGGTGGTGGGGGTTAACTCAACAAATGTTTATATATACGGGGAGATACGGAGAGGCTCCACCCCAAGGTCTAACCCCTTACCCTTTATACACCATTTTTCACGAGAAGTTACTCATTTCGCATACCCTCTATTGACAAATCAGGTGACCGTTTCACATACCTTGATTAGAATTTTGCATCCCTTTCCAGACAGGTAACTAATTATACAATAAAGTGGTTGATAACGTACAGTTCAAGTTCGTCCTTGGGGTTTAAACCATGATCTGGTGTACGAGTTTCCCTCGGCTCCATTTATGAGGTAAGCTTCTCTTGCTTTACGGCGTGACATGCTGGGTGTAGGTTGAAGTTCAAAAGAAATAAGTTCTATGTCTGTTATTGAGTGGCCAGGATGGTTGAAGTGCGATGGGACTGCAGCTGTTGCGTTAGCGTGGAGTGGATTGTTTTGGTAACCGAAATATTGGCCTCAAATAAAACAGCCATTTGCCGCATTAATTACCAGACTTGCATTCAGTTTTGTTCTAATTCCCACTTCAAGTGGCGTCTGGCATTTGCATCTCTACATTAGAGATCCGGCAAGAAAGAACCAGTCGGTTTTATTTACGCGTTGAGTGGACCTCTGCATCAAAGGTTTATAAAATCGGGTAAGTGATATCCAAATATCACTAAAGGTAGACTATATATCCAAATAATCCGGTATCCTCTGACGATATCATTTTCACGAATATGCTTGTATACCTAGTTTGAGAGTAAACCATTCTGTTTAATTACGACAGCTACTAATTTGAGTTTTTAAATCGCAGAGCCCAACTTTTTTGCACTGAGTACATCCATCGAAACCCTCCAGTTAAGAACAAAAGCGGTTGCCTTATGAGTACTTAACTTCGCAATGTTGGCAACACAGTATTTCGCAGGGTTATATTTTCGCGATTTCAAAGGCAAAAACGAAAAAAGGCATTAAATTTCGCATTTTAAGCGTTCTCAACTTTATTTTGTTTTTCAAAAAGTTATAATTATGTTTCTTTAAAAATTTTCTTTAAAAACTGGAACAAGTAATGTGTGAAATCTCACAACTGAAGAGACAAAATGAACTTGCTAGAAACAATTGTGTTTTTGTCGATACATATCCCATTTACCTGTTGAAATTTATTTTCCTGTGATTTGAATTTTCTATATGGGTACTGATCCAAAGGCTAGACCACCTGCTACTTATGACGTCATATCTCTTAACCATAGTAACTGACCATCACCAAACTTGTCTCAAAATGCTCGCGAGGGATAAACGAACAGCTACTGAAAACTTCAGGTGCTGATGTTTTACCGTCTAGGAAAAAAAATTCAGAACCTTCACCCGCCCCACCCCTCCCTAATCCCCATCTCGGAAATTGGATTGGAATAGTTTTTTATATTTCACTATTGATGAAAAAAATTGAGGAGAGCCGACAAAACAACAGCGAAAGAGGAAAAAAGCAGAACGAGACGTAGGCTTGCACTTTTTATCAGAGACAAGCTTCAGCTAAGCTTTAATAAGCTGATATGCTTCTGTTTATTTTTAAACCGGTTATTTCACCCAAAATCGTTCATTTTTATTTGTACATCCAGAAAAAAAGTTATTATTACTTGTAATTCCTACTTCATATCCTTACTCATATTATAACTTTTACCAAGCGTTTTTTTAATACAAACAATATAAGCTTACTTCGTTTTCTTTGTCATTTCGCGGTGTGTATACGTAGCGGCATATTTTGCCATCTTAGGATTTTGTCAAAGATTTGAAATAAAAGGCTGGCAAAATGATACATGTCTCAATATGTATATAATAAACACAATTGCACACGGAAAGTGTTTGTACGCACTTTCCATGAAGTATTCTATATTTATTTAGCTTAGGCGATATTTCATTTCTGTTTTAACTTCACATAACTGAAATTGGTGCTACATACGTAAGATGTAACTTTAAAATATGAGAGAAATAAAATGTGCGAGCTGGGAAGCTAAATAAACTATATGGTTTTCTCGTTTGCTCCCCACCCAATTAAAGTCGGTATGTAAGCAGGTGAAAACAGAAGAAAAAGGAATAAATAAATAAATTAATAAATTAGATGAATAAATAATTGAGTAACTGAGTAACAGAAAGCAAAAACAAAGGGCACGCAAACCCGCCCTTCCCCACCCACCCCTCAGCCCGAATAGGAAAAACGTCTGTGTCTTTTTTACATTTTGGTTAATTTTCCGTGGGTTGCTAATAAATAATTTTATTTCTGTCCTTCACAGTACATAATGTTTGAGTAATCTGGGAAATGCGAAAGTGCTCGAGTCTTTTATTGAAGAAGGATGGATGATCTTTCCAAATATCTATAGCGATGAAAGAGAGTGATTGTTTTTATACATTACTTCGCACTCCAAATTTATAAAGATTCTGTTAAGCTGCATATGTTGTGCCGTATCCATATATATAATTATATTACTGCCATTTTGAAACATCTCATTAAATACTCCAGATATACTGCAGGCCTTTATGCCACGAATAATGAAGGTGATTATTATCGACTGTTAAAATTCTTATCAAACGCTAACGTACATTCTTAGCCGCTAATTCCAAAGATATGCAAGCCTCTAACTCAACTTGTTTTTCTCTCTAGATGTATTTTTTTAAAAAGACATCTTCCATTTTTAAGTGCAGGGGCGTTAAGGATTTAGAGACAAAGTTTTGAATAATTGATGCTGCAGACATAAACAAGCTAAATTAGCAATGTCAAAACAAAAAGACTTGAAGAGATTCTACTTGGCATGGCTTCATTCAAAAGTGGCCACTAAAATTATTGGTCACTGATTGTTCCATAGAGTGAGAGCGACGCTGCCAAACTTCGCAAGCCCAGCAATCCAGTTTCTGAAACCAAGTAACTCATAAAATAAAACTTCAAGGAAGACTTGGTACTTTACACTTTCCTACAAAATTCTGGTGAGTAAGGACCAGCTAAAAAATAAAATAAAAATAAATAAACTGAGGAGCAGGTTTCATGAACCAGAGTATTTTGTATAGCAAATACAAAGGTTCGAAACCATATTTGATTAATGAAATAAAACCATGTGTAAACATGGGAATAGTATCACGGACCATGGGATTTGATCCATACCGAGTCTCAAAAGTTAGACCTACATATTAAGTAAATAGCACCACGTGAAAGTTCTGCTGAAGAAGTTTCAATTGAATGGTAACATCATAGGATTCCATACACAGACACAAAAGTTAGAACTACATACCAAATAAATAGCAGCATGTGAAAGTACTGCTGAAGAGGTTTCGTTTGCATGCAGACTCAAAAGTTAGACTAACATATTAAGTAAATAGCACCATGTAAAAGTATCGCTAAAGAGGTTTTACAAATTTGCCTGATGATTTTGCTCCCAGAAACAGAGTCTATAGAGGGACCTATTGGCTCCTGAACTTTGTAAAAGACTGCTGAATTTTAAAGATGTCAAGTGACCACAAGCAATTAAGTTCACAAGATAGCCGTTGAAATATGATACAACTATCTAAGGGGAGGTGAATAGTGCTGGTAGTATTATTTAGTGCGTTCACCGACCCTGATAGGGCGATATTTGTTCAGTTTAGTATTTACCAAATCAGTTGGATAAAAATGAAAAAAGTAACTTTTTGTAAATTAAAAACGTCACTTAGATAAGAAACTATATTTACAATTCACAAACATTTACGTTATTTTTTCAAGTGCATTTTTACGCTTTTGTTGCAAATTCAGCATGAAAATAATTTCTACCTACCGGTAAACACTGACAAGCTAAAGTTATTCGCTTTCTTGGTATTTGTTTGTGCCACTGATTCATTTATCGTTTAAATTTCGTGTTCCGAAAATGTCTCGAAGCGACACGGACGACACGCCATCTTGGCTCCGGTCGCAAAACGGTAAATAGCCAAGGATATTCCGAGTTACGGGAGCCAATCACTAACGCGCGGAAAAGTGCTATTCACCAATTTGGTAAGTACAATTCAAAATCTTAAACGTCGATAAAACGGCTTCCAAATGGTTTTAGAAGTGAAGAAACAGCAAAAATAAAACACAAAACCAAAATCACAAGGTGCGTCATTTTTATTTCTATTTGGAATTTAGGACGTATTTTGACCATTTTCATACCCCCAGTTCTCTTATAAAGTCTTACAACTCCCACAGAGTTTGGGCCGCCTCTGTCTCATGATCTTCGATCTATGCGCTGTATAAGACACCTACCGGTGCAGAAATGAACAAGACAGTCAAGACTTCAGTTGAGATCGAATTAAAAGTTCTTAGTTTTAAGAGTATCCGAGTTCTTAAGTTAGGGTTTGTGCTTAACCTTTTTTCAGAAAGTGAGAGCTTTTGGAATCGTAAATGGCCTATTGTATTGTTTGGTCAACCGACATCGCCGCCTTCAAGCTTTTCACAAACCAAGCAAACCAAACAACCCTTCCTTTTTTGATAGGACCCGTTTGCGAGAGCCGAATATTTATTCAAAGTTAAATTTTGAAGCAGGAACTGAATAAAACTACTGATACCCAACATCAACTGAGTTTCATAGAATGAACTGCAAGTTTGCTAAGTATATATTTTGGTTCAGGTTTCAAATAACAATTTCAAGAATCGTTAGTCACGATTGTTTTGAATAGAGAAGGAAAATAACTCACAAAAATAGTCGCGCTATTAAACCCGCAATTACAAACAGTACAAAGTCACCAACTTCGTAAAACGAGTAGAGTCTCCGCCACATCCTTTAGAGCCATACTCTTTAATTTAGTGCTGTCTATAAAAGCAGTCGGTAAGTGATATCCAAAAATTACCAATAAAGACTAGTCTAAATATTCCGCTACCCTTTGATAATATTTTTTATGAACTAGACGAGTACTTGTCTACCTATTTTGGGAGTAAACCGGCATACTGTTTCGTTACAACAGCTATTTTATTTAATTTGAGTTTTGAAATCTCAGAGCCCAAAATTTGAGGGCTGAGTACATTCATCGAAACCCTCCAGGTAAGAGCAAAGCGGTTATATGCGAAAATGGAGTTTATGTGACGAAAATTTGCAAAATATAGATGCATAATTAGATTTCTTTGAAATGGCTAATTTGTGAAGTATTTTGAAGATGGACAATGTATCGTGTCCAGCTAAAGAAATCAAACTTTTTTTTTGTACATTTTAGAAACGGAAATAGAAACATTATTTAAACGTTGAAATTCTCAGTGACTTTTTTTCCGAAATGTTTTCTTCAGAAAGAGATGCAAGCCTCTAAGGGCCTTGTCAGATATTAGCAGAAGGGGAGGGGGGTGGGTGGAAATGGAGGGAGGGTCACAACTTTTTGAGACTCAGAAAAGGGAGGGGTCATGAAAAATGGGCCGTTAAAAGGGGGAGGGTCATGCAAATATAGGCCCGTGGTCATGTAGAGGTTCACCTGCAGAAGAAAAAGGAAGTTCTTTATTTGATAAAAAAAAAAAAAAAAAGAAAAAAAATTAAAGAACAACGGTTAGCTCAGTTGGGAGAGCGCCGGTCTGCTGAGCGGGAGGCCGTAGGTTCAAACCCCGGCCGGACCAACACTCAGGGTCTTTAAATAACTGAGGAGAAAGTGCTGTCTTTGTAATAACATCTGCAAATGGTTAGACTTTCTAGTCTTCTCGGATAAGGACGATAAGCCGTAGGCCCCGTCTCACAAGCCCTTGCACATGTAATAAATCTGTGGGACGTTAAAGAACCCACACACTCTTCGTAAAGAGTAGGGCATGTAGTGCCCGGTGTAGTGGACTATCTCACTTTCACACTCATGTATGGGGGCATCATCACTCATTCCTTCAGTACTTGTAAACTGCACCCTAAGCAGTCTGGCAAAGTCCCCCAACCAGTGTTGTAAATTATCCCTGAAAAGCCCTGTGGGGAGTGGATAATAAGATATTTACAATTACAATTACAAACTGTGAAGTACTATTGCAAGAATTTAACAAACATCTACTTTTCATTTATTACACGGCAATGCTATAGAGTCTTATTGCATTTTTATTATGAATAATGTTGTTATTAATGTTATCAGAGTTTTGGCTATCCTTTTCATCACTGTCTTCAGCGTCACCATCAATGCCGTTGTGAGCATCTTGATCATCATCATTTATGTCATCAGCATTGATACAATCACTTTCATCATCATCATGATTTTCATTTAACTTGAAGCTTGGATATTGCTTGATAATTTCCTGTTATTCATTGGTGAACAATCCCTTCTCAAAGGCGTATTGGGTATATGGCCTTTGTGTTTTGAGGAGCCCACTTATTCTTTCATAATGAAGAGATAATGGGCCAATAGGCTCTAAAATTATGCGACTCTTGCTGAGGTGCAATGGTTTCAATAACTTTTTGCAGTTAGCTTCCATTCTTTTTGCCCTAGCTTTTTTTTGCTTTCCATTTTTTTTTGTTTTTGTTTCCTTTTTCCCCCTCCCCCACTGCTAATTTCTGACAAGTCCCTAACTACCATGCTACCATGCGGTGAGATTACTAAATAGAACCATGTGGAATTCCTACTGAAAATGTCTCATTTGTATATAGTTACCACCTTGGATTTCAGCTGATTTCATTCACACCGACTCCAAAGTTAGAAGTGTTACTGCATATATTTAAGTAAATTGCACCATGTGAAAGTGTTTTTAGAAGAGGTTTCATAAGTTTGACGGATTAATAAAATGGATCGCTAATATAGAAAATTTGATAATGAGTCCTTGGCTTAGCTTTGGACCATCCAAAAGCGCAAAAATCGTCATCAAAAGAGAAATGGCTAGGCTATTACTTGAGTTTTACTAGGTTATTGTCATCGGTCAGATAGATGGACGTACCATCCCTATTAATTATGTACTATTTACGACATTTTTAT
>CALNXK010000254.1:227500-357500 GCA_942486035.1 Porites lobata
AATCACTAGAAAGAGCCAGATTACTATTACCAGGTATAAGTGGATTAAATTTAACACTAGATAATCGGGTTTCGTCAAATTTTACAGGACCATTGGCTTGGTAAACACTTGACCGTACGTCCGTCTATCCAACCCCCATATGTAAGCCGGGGTGACGTTTTGCATTCAAACATCCGCGCGCTTGGCGGTAAATCATATGGCCACCCGATCTGTACATGTTAGAGAGAAGAAGACAACAAATTGAAGCCGAGTCTTTTTTTGTCCACACTGACGTGGATAACAGAGAAAGAACTAGCGCAAGAAATAAAAAAAAATAAAGAAAACGAATTTCGTTGAAAGAACAACATGAAAATTAATATGTAGTGGCGGTGAGAAAATGAGAAATGCTAGTGACCAGCTGGGCGAAAATGAGCGGCAGTTAAGAAAAAAGGAAATTATGAAGAAAATTTAGTTGTGAACACATACGACATTCCCTCCACGAAACGTGTAACTGGGAAGTTAAACGTTGTTGTCGTGCAACAACAACGACAAAGAAATGTAGAAGAAAGTATGCTGCACGTGCAAAGTTGTTGTTTTACTATAAATCAAATTAATTTTTTGCTGTTCTCGTTGTCGTCGCCGTTGCGCGCATTATATGATTTTTGATAAAATACAGTGTAGTTTCTTTTGTTTAAACGCAGTAACATTTCACACATTTGACATTTGTGTGTATGAATGGCTCAAGGCTTGCTTGCGGATTATTTTTTTTCCCGTAAATGACCCAGCCCTTCTACTGTATCAGTTTCTTTATTTATTTATCTTTTTCGTTTGAGTAAATTACAACTTTATTTAAACTTTTTGCCTTGGCTAAATCTATATATTAGATTTACCTCTCCAAGCCCTAAGAACAAGTTCAGTTCCCTCGAACGGACAAGCTTCTTCATTCAATAGTCTTCTAGACAGCCGATAATTTTCGTTTAGCCTGATTGCACCGCCGGATAAAGTGGTCAAAAATATTTGCTTGGGCGAATAGATGTGGCCTAACTTAAACAGTGCTCCACGTACTAACTTGTCGCTAATTACTGCTGGATTATTTTCAAGATCGTTTGTGCATGTATATGATATAAATTTGAAGAAGGGCACTATAGAATTCATTGAAAAAACTTCACCAAGCGTGCATATTATTGATGTCTCAAAATTTCTATCAATGATCACCGATTCGCTGCTGACAATTTAATTTCAGAATAACTATTAGATAATTAATGGAACATTTTACTCTTTAGTCCCCCTTGGATCCACTCCTGAGCTTCCAGCTGAAACATGCAAAGAAATCAAAGCAAGTGAAGGGGAGGCAAAGAGCAAGAAGTACTGGCTGAGTACCATTAAACCTGGTTCTACTGTGCTCGCTTATTGTGATATGAATACTGAAGGTAAATATGATTGTACAGCCTGCGAAATGAGATACCGACTCGAGCTCCGAAATGATCCCCATTTTTTTTTCTGCTTCGACCCCGAAATGATTCCCTTTTTCGCCCCACCCCTCGTCAGTGCCCTCCCCTCCTCCCTTAGTTTTCCAGTCGCTTTTACGATGGCGGCCGCGATCAATGTACCTCTTGGTCGCGCTTTCGTTAAAAAAAAAAAAAAAATATATATATATATATATATATATAATAATAATAATAATAATAATAATAATAATAATAATAATAATAATAATAATAAAATAAAAAATAATTAAACGCGTACTCTGCAGGCTAGGGTCGGGATCATTTCAGGGGCTGTACAGTTCACCAGTTCTCTTAGCGAAATTAAAATACTTGTTCCTGAGTTTATTTAATTAATTATCATTAATTCATTTGGAGATTGTATTTTCTTATTTTATTTCTTATTTTAATATTTATTTATTTATTTATCTATTTATTAAGTTGTCTGTCCATATTTAAGTAACATGTCATTTTGCAATTGGACCTTTTGTAAAGCGGTTTCCATGTTACAACTACATGGCCCAGCGGTAACCAGTGACGGCAAAAGTGAATAGAGGCCAAAATTCATCACGTGGTTCTGTTTTCCATCAAACAAATCCCGCTCAGTCAGTTTTTACAGAAATTGAAGGTTGCTGACGGGTCAAGAAGGTCGCAGAATTCAGCACTCAAGCTAACGCTTGATCAGTCCTTTCTTCCTTTTGTCCGAGAACAGACCAGACGCAAGTCACAGGTTGATGATACGGGTAGTAACAGGCAATAGCACATCTAGGGACCTGACCAATTATGATTTCGGCTTTGGGTCGAGAGTGCAAGATTTCTTGTTAGATTTCTGACTAACCAGTACCAGTACTAACCAGTTGCGTGTTATCAAGATCTGTCAATATCAGCGAGCATGAGATCATCATGGAGTGTATCACAGGCGATTTGACTGAGGTGAACAGCGTCAATGCCCGCGTCAATATAAATGTCGGTCACAACAAATCCATTCAATCTTTGTCACACAAAACTGCTAGTATCAGTGTCAACTTATCAGGACAAGTCATTTGTCTAACCAGTTGCGTGTTATCAAGATCTGTCAATATCAGCCAGCATGAGACCATCAGGGAGTGTATCACAGGCGATTTGACTGAGATGAACAGCGTCAATGCCCGCGTCAAAATAAATGTCGGTCACAACAAATCCATTCAATCTTTCTCACACAAAACTGCTAGTATCAGTGCCAACTTATCAGGAAAACTCATTTGTCTTTGCTATGCAATAGCTTACTGATATCTTTGTTTCCTTTCCCTATCCATGTAACCATTCCTTCTTGCATCTCTCTTGTTTTATAACCCAGTTGTCTCGGTACTGTTAACTCAACAGGGGCACCTAACGACGGTTTCCTCCTAAAGACACTGAAAGTACTTTTTAGGCTATCCAGAGTACTTTTAGTTCTCTAAAAACCCATTCTAAGTGGCGCTATAAAATTAGCACTTGTTCCGTCATCCTAGGGAAACTTGAGTCTTTTGCGAAATTACAAGAGCTTCAAATCAGTCACGGTGGTCGGTTGCTAGGGCTTTTGCTCCCACACCTCTCAAAACTGAGAGTTTAAGGCCATAGAGAGAAGTAGAATGCATCGAATGTAACAAAACTTGGCAAGGAAGTAAGTTGATAAATTATCTATTTATTGGTGTTTATTTCATCCCATGTGACTTCTATTGTGACGTCATAAATGATGTCCAAATTTGGCATCAGAAAGAAAATTCAGGAAAGAAATGGTAAAAATTTTACGTTATTTTTCTGTATAGAATTCTATGCTTTCTGGTGCAAACCCCATCTCAATCGGATGAAAAGGCGCAAAGTTACATTTAATTAAAGAAATTCAAATTTCCCGCCAAATGACCATATATGGTCAAACTTTAGGGGTATTTCAACGCGAAAACAATGAAGGTAGTCGCAAAGGAGAAAAGACAAATTTGCATAAAAACAAAATTGTAGTTTTTTGAGTTTAGGATGTGTGGTCTATGATGCGTATTTCGTCACGAATTACGTCATTTTGATGCCATAATGACGTAATTTGTGACGAAGTACGCGTCATAGCACCATATATGCCGAATTCAAAAAACTACAATTTTGATTTTATGCAGCTTTGTCTTTTTTCCGTTGTAAATACATTCATTGTTTTCGCGTTAAAATACCCCTAAAGTTTGACCATATATGGTCATGAGGCGGGAAATTTGAATTTCTTTAATTACCTGTAACTTCACGCCATTTTATCCGATTGAGATGGGGTTTTCACTGTAAATATTGTTTTTCTGTAACAAAAATGTTTGCAACATTTTGAACACTGCTTATCAAATTTTTAACGTTGTTACTAAAAATGGGTGCATGTCACTTATGACGTCATACTTTCAAGAAAAGTCAAAAATACCTTTACAATTGTAAAAAATTAAAGAAAACTTTTCTCCAATTAAGATGTTCTAATTTTTTGCTTCATTTGAAATATAAACTACCCCTCTGGAAACCAGAAATTGAATTTAAGAACCAAATGGGAGCAAAAGCCCTAGCAACCGAGCATCGTGAGTGATTATAATTTACCGAAAATTCTAGATGCAATGTAACGTATTACGAAAGTGAGACTTTTTCTGATTCCTCTCTCCATCATATTTTTTAATTCGAAAATTTTAGGTTTTCTTTTTTCTACAAAAATAGCCTAACCTGGGGACGTGAAATGTGAAAAATCAAACTCAAGAAAATCGTAGGGAATTTATTAGATAAGCTTCGAAAACTGTACGTGAATGGGACGGTCAACTAGAAATTTTTAGCCGCCCTCAAGTTATAGAAAATTCTAGGCAATATTTTCTTCTCCGAACGGATATTTTACAGAAAACAGTCGTTAGTGTCCCTGACTCAAGGTTTGTTTATGTTGTTAACATATTATTTATTACACGTGATAAAGTGTTTAAAAACGTTTTAGGCATACTTGTGCGTGTGTTGCTATAGCGAAGACAGGTTTTAATCAAAATTCTCTTTTTTTACTCAGATATCGACGAATGCACTGCCTCTTCTCCCCTATGTGACGTCAACGCTCAATGCTCGAATACTCGTGCGTCTTATAGCTGCAGATGCAAAGTTGGTTTTTCTGGAAACGGAAAAACTTGCAAAGGTTTGTGAAGGCTTGTGTGGTAGGGAAGCTTAAGCCAAATTTACAAAATTTTACCTTGCGGTAAAGTATTTATTTTCGTTGAAATGATCGTTGATGCTAACAATAAATATGCTTACAATGTCCTTTCGCATGCGAAAAAATGCTTAGCATAAAGGTGAGATAATGGCGCTGTCAATTTTGACTGTGTTGGAATATACTTTTATTCACTATCCATTGTTTATTTTCAGACATAAATGAGTGCACTACGAACTCTCATAGCTGTGACGTCAACGCTGTTTGTCAAAATACTGCGGGCTCACACAACTGTTCGTGTAAGGCGGGATATACAGGGGATGGAAAAACATGTTATGGTAAGTTAGAAAATGAAAGAGAAAACACCAGTTAAAAGTGTGTACTTAACCAAGTATGAGTTTTTGGCTAAAAGCTTCTATAATTAAAAACATATCAGACGGAACTTACAGATAAATGAAAACCTAACGTGAAATATTATCGCACGTTTTTAGATGTGGACGAGTGTTCTAGCAATGCTCACAGCTGTGATGTCAACGCAGTGTGTACAAATACCCAAGGATCGTATTCCTGTGCATGCAAAGCTAAATATACAGGAAATGGTACAACATGTGTTCTACTTGTACTTGGTAAGGACGTACTCTATACTTAAAGACAAGTTTATATAGAAATTCAACAACTAGTACTTATTGAAATAACACGATTATCTTGACTAAAGTGAGTTTACGTAACAGGAAGGCAAGGAAAAGAGGACGGCAAAACGCTCGTGATATTCACTCAACCTTAATGCTTTCCGGTCTTTTAAAAAAAGATCTGATCAAAGCAAAGTAAAGTTTGGCGAAAAGTTATTTCAAACAAAATTATTGTCAGGCTTATCTTGTCACACTCTTCTTCCCTCTCCCTTCCTGTTGCGCAAGTTCACTAATACGAACATAGGGACTGTAATTTATGCAGAAAATATACCCCAAGGAGATGGATAAGAAATAATAATTTCACACGGAGTCAATGGATGGGAGAGCGTACAGCAGTATTTCACATAAAAGCGCTCAGGTGTGAGTAGTACTTTCTGCTGAGATAAGTTTGGGCAGGATGATACTTTGTTCAGTTGTTTTAAGAAGTTACACACTCGTTCCAAAGGCTTCGATATGTTTACATGAAGATACAGTCAAACAAACGCTCCGCACTCAAAAGTCACAATTCACATTCCCTTTTTTTAATAAAATTATGTCATGATAGTACTGAACAAATATATTATGCTTACTCTTGCTTTAAACTCAGTCCTATGTACATTTGTACCGTTGATTCTTTAAGCCTTTCGCTTTACAAAATGAGCTGGGCCCAGTTGTTCAAAAGGTGGATAACGCTATCCACTGGATAAATCTCTATCCGGTGGATAGCGCGATTGTTTTGCCTACTGCTTATCCGGCGCTGGATAGTGATTTATCCGGTGAATGGTGCTATCCAACGTTTCAACAACTGCAACTGAGGCCTGGAGTGTGAAGAAGCCCCATCTACGTAACCTCGCAACGCCCTAGAAGATGAGAAAAAAGTAAGTGAGTTATAACGATTTTAAAACTTATAATAATCATCATGAAAATTCTTTGCAATACTAACCAGAAAAAAAACAACCCTGTACTTATACCCTAAAAAGCCAGTTACAGAAACAAATAAATACAGTGTAGGTTAGTAACCAATATAACGAAAGATTCATTATTTATTATTGTTTTTTTAACAGACGCTATAACTAATGTTGTTCATCAGTTACGTATTAGTGATTATTGAAATTTTTTAAAAATATTCAATGGATCGTCTCCTTTTTTCAGCACCATTCAAAGCTGTTTTTACAAACCTTGGTACAAGCGGAAGACTTTTATATAGTAAAACCCCAACTGGGGCCGATGCGCCAAGGGGTTCTTTGTTACATCGTTGCCCCCTTTGTACCGGGGTGGTGATTTAGATAATCGTGCACATCCAAAGGTTTATCGATGACCTTACGCAATGACTGCTTTGATATACTTTTTCATCATCCAGTATCCTTCAGCGCGGTCTTCACAAACCTAGGTGCGAGTGGGAGACTGGGTCCAACTTCTCTTGGTAGTTACTACAGTGGACAAGATCATGACGGTCAAGTTACATTGCACAGCGGTATTCAACAATGGACTGTGCCTAAAACAGGTGACTACAGAATAGAGGCGATAGGAGCTGCAGGGGGATACGACAACTACAACAGTAACAGCAGCCATTATCGAGGAAGAGGTGCAAGGATGAAAGGAACTTTTAGTTTGTCTCGAGGAGAAACAATTCAGATACTCGTAGGACAAGAGGGTGGAATTAACAATGTACGAAATACTGCAGGAGGTGGTGGAGGTACGTTTGTTGTAAGAGGAAGCAGCACACCTTTAATAATCGCTGGAGGAGGAGGAGGCATAGAAGCTTTGCTTTCACGACGTACAGGATGTGATGCCTCAACAGGCACGGCAGGTAGAGCTGGGTACAAATCATGGTCAGGAGGAAGTGGGGGACACGGAGCAACGACCGCTGACAATGACAACTCAGGTGAAAAAAAATACTATGCGTGCCTGTACATAACCAGCGAATTTGTACTCTAGCCGTTACTTAGGTCCCAAGTGATGTGAAGTGCTTAGTGATGCCAACAATTTTTGGTATTCGTCGAAATAATTTATGGGATGAAACTTCAAAAACTGGATAATTGAAACTTTGAGGGGTTACAGTAGTCGCCAATTTATCAGTCATTTCTCTGAGAATAATTTGGCGTCACCCTCTGAAGCTTTCAGGGTACATGCATGAATGCTTCATTAACACTATAAAAATAATGAAAGGTCTGAACCCAGGAGTCATTTCAAAAGTAGGTTGAGTTTGATGGTCCGGGTAAACGTAGTCCTGAATAGGACTGTTGTTGTTGACAGTGACTGACGTTTCGACAACCTGTGCGGTAGTCACCTTCAGAGTCAAAGTGAGTTGTATCACGTCAGTTGATGGTATTATACTCTGGTTATTGATCTGATTGATCAATTACGTCGCGATGTTAGTGGTCGTCTGTCAGTTAAACCGTGATGTCATTGGCTATGAAGACTCGATCGTAATCAGTAATTGGTGCGTTTCGATCCGTCTATTGTCACAGTTAAACAGTCGTCTATTGTTAGTCAAATTGTCAGTTGTCCAGTCGTTCTCTCGTTATTGGTAGTTATTTTTGCTTGAATAATTCAAAAATAATTCAAAAATAAATTGCGAGTCATGGTTGAATAAACGACAATGCAATCCCCGTACCATAAATGATCTAAAAGACGCCCGGGAGGTTTATTTAACTCCAGGGGTCCAAGGGGGCGTTTATAGATAGAAAACTCTTGTTGTTCAAGCCAGTAAAATTAGTAAATTGAATTATTTTGCTCCTTTTTGCAAATTCGTTGTATTTTGGAGTAACTGTCATGGAGGTTTTTTATAAGGCAGGGGGGCGTTTGTTAGAGAGGAACGACTAACACAAACTTAACTTCGTAGAGGGGTATATATTAGATCAGAGGCTTTATTTAAGAAGGGCATTAATAAGATCATTTACGGTAATTATGACAAAAAACTGAGTGTATTTGCAATTCTGAATTTAAATGATCCGACGCAACGCTCTATTTAATTGGGCTTAATAATTATCAAGCTAAGTGCAGAACAGGTGGGAGTTTTTGACTCTTTACGGGTGATTATTTTCGACTTGTGGAAAGCGTGTCTCAATCAGTACGTAATGAAACTTCTAAATTCTTTTTTGTTATTTATTGTTGTTTTAGGTGGTGGCGGTGGTGGGTTTTTCTCCAGTGGAAGAAGCTCAACACAGTTCGGAGGCTCAATGGGGAATGGCGGAGAAGGAGGCAAAGGATTTCTTCAGGGAGGAGTGGGCGGAAGAGCCTGGTATAACAATGCTGTAGGCGGGTTTGGAGGGGGCGGTGGCGCTTATGGAAATGGAGGAGGTGCTGGAGGTGGAGGAGGCTACTCTGGGGGAAGTAGCGGGGAGAATAAGTATGACTCCTGTGGAGGAGGGGGAGGATCTTACAACGCTGGAAAGAATCAGCAGAATGAATGCTGTTACAATACAGCTGGACATGGTCAAGTGACCATAACTTTGATGTAGTTTAGACTATAGTTTGGTATACCCAAAATCAGTGTCTCTTCCCTTTTTTTGTCTTTACATTCCGGGTTCATTGTTGACCGCCCGTGAAAAAGATAAGGTTATATTACGCTTAAAAGTATAGAGTTCTATGCATTTGGTCTCACAAAAGGGATGAACCATATACATTGCCATACTCCCAAGTGCAACATCGGCTTATTTAGAGCGGTTTTAAGTTACTAACACTGGATACATTTATAGAAAAAGCGAATTTTTTTTTTCTAACGGTTTGAACTGGTCCCCACCCCGCTTATCCCACCTTTTGAGATAGTCGGGGGCAAGAGCCCTTGTCGGGGAGAAATTTTTGACCTGGATTGTTGTTACTCTGCTTTATATTCAGACTCGTTAATCATAAATTAAAAATAACTTCAATTCAAAATCGTTCATTCTTTTTGTAAGTTTGCATATGTTCTTTTATTCATTTTGTTTTTGAGACGTTAAAATCACATGTGTAAAAATCTATTAATAGCGTTAACAATTGCTTTCTGATTATCCAGAATTTGTTTGCCTTTAGATCAATGTTTTTCGGAATAATTAATTAGTAATTAGTAATCATTCCCTGAACTTCTATTCCTGATCGAGGGACTCTGTGTAATAGTAGGCGTGGAGTGCAATTTCTCTAGTGTTAAACTATGCTCTGAGCTTATCATATGGCGCTGGTTTTTTAAAATGAACTGATATCGACGTTTTGTAAATTATCAATGACACGTATTTCTCCTAGGGGGTATTATACTGGGAGTCTCCACCCAAAATAGGTACCTTTTTTCTAGCCTCAAATTAATATATGAAAGGGTAGGGCCGGAAATCTGTCATTAGTTTATTTTGCGCTACATATAATGAAAAGAAGACTTACTGTTAGTACGTATTAATATGTGAAAGGGTTACTTTTAGCAATGGAAAGTATACGAAGGGTACGTAAGGGGATGGGGTTGCACCTCGGGACGGAGCCTCACCTGTATATATGATAAACGCTGTTGAGTAGCCCCATCGGGTCATATATTTTGAAGAATTGTTTCACTTAATCGATTACGCTATTTCTGATTTAAAGCGAGGCTTAGTGCGGAGCTATTGATATGAAAATAACTTTTTTTTTTTATTCTTTTGCAAATAAACTTTGTTTCAGAAGAAAGGTTTTGCTGTTTACTTCGTTTCGCAATTTTGATATCATTTTACTTAAGACTGAAAACTTACTTCATTTTACTTAAGACTGATCAGTAATTTGTGTTATTTGGAATTTTCTTATTCGCTCATTTCTCAAGAAAAAATATTTACCGATACAAGGTTAGAAATTTATTTGCGTTTTATTCAAACATACAGATTTTTTTAAAATTCTCATGGAGGTTTCTATATGCCAAACACCACACTTTAACTTACTGATGTTGGATTTTCAATGGTTAAGATTCGTCTTTAACTGATTTCAAAGAATTTTGTTAATCGATGTCATGGTAATACCTTCAACTTAAGACTACATTTTGACAAACTTCAATTTAAGTTTAGATGGTGGTGAAAAATTTATGGCGATTTGACTAGGATAAAATAACTTTTACGGCGCTGAACATAGTCTTCCGGTAGATTTGCCGGAATATCAATCTCAAAATGCCAAACAAGTTAAACATGAGTTGATCCACCTACCTGCGGCTTACCTGAACTGTTTCAGAGCCCGCATTTCTTTTTTGATACTTTCTGAAGTTATTTGAACAAGGACCCGTTTGCGAGAGTGAATATTGAGGAAGGAACTGAATCAAACTATTAACAACCGATATTTAGTTGCATAAAGTGAACTGCAAGCTTATTAAGTAGTATTTTGGTTCAGGTTTCAAATAACATTTTCAAGAATCGTCAGTCACGATAAGTTTGATGAGAGAAGGGAAATAACCTGCAAAAAAGTTGCGCTATCACAACCCTCACAAACAGTTAAGTCACCAACTGTGTAAAAGGAGGCGAGTTTCGGCCACATGCTTAGGAAGAGAGATCATTTACGGTGTATGCTGCCTTAAAAACACCTGAGGCAATTAAGTGATATCCAAAAATCACTAAGGTAGACTATATATCCAAATATTCCGTTACCCTCTGGGAATAGTTTTCATGAATTAAACTATTTATGCTTGTATACCTAGTTTGAGAGTAAACCATACTGTTTAATGACGACAGCTATCAATTTGGTTTTCTAAATCGCGGAGCCCAAAATGTTTACGCTGATTGAGTACATCCACCGAAACCCTCCAGTTAAGAACAAACGCGGTTAAATGTGAACATGAGGTTTATGTGACGAATACTGCCAAAATATATAAGCATAATTATATTTCTTTGAAATGGCTAATTCATGAAGAAAAGATGGACATACGTCGTGTCCAGCTAAAGAACTCGAACTTTTTAATTTATTTTGTACTTTTCAGAAATTGCAATACTAAAAGAGATATTGCAAGTATTTAACGCTGAAATTCTTAGTTAGCTAATTCCGAAATGTTATCTTTAAAATGACATGAAAGCCTGTATATAACTCAACTTGATTTTCTCTCTCTCTTTTACCCCCACAGAGGGGGTGGCATCCCCCTTGTAAGTCCGTTGTTAAACTTGGTGCCAGCAAAGAAATTACTTTTACTAAAACAAACAAATATAATTATGTCCCCCTAGAGTCATAACTTTGAGTTACAAACAGCAACGATAAGCTTAGAAACAACTGCCAGGCTGAACAGTTTTGAAACCTCATTCAGCACAACTCGCAATGGGCTTCAATTCGCCACTTTAGAAACGAGGAGGAACTGGAGCCGAAATTTCTCCCGCAAGTGCTTCTGGGATCGTTACTGGGGACGCGCAGGTCAGCTATTGTGTGTTTTCACCTGACGTCATGGAGGCCATATTTGTGTCCCAAAACAATGAAACGGCGGCCATGTTTGTATCCCAAACCACTCCCGTGGGAGTTGAACTCTTTTCGTATGCAAATGCTTTCTTCTGTTCTAATAAATTTGCATAGATGCTGGCCACGTGAGTGAAAACACAGAATAGACCTATTCGGCTAAGACCCTGTTTACATGGAGTGGGGGACCCCGGTCTAGTGGGGTAAGTTTCTCTTGTTTTGTGTGCCCCAGAGCGTGAAGACAAAAGAAACCAACCCCACTAGACCGGGGTACCCCACTCCATGTAAACAGGCCCAATGTTGTACCCAATTCAAATCTCCCGGGGTTAAAATTTTTTGTGTACTGTATTATATGCATTATAATGCGGCATTCACATTTAACTGATATGGAAATTGGTGGCCTCTCTTTATAGGTGGTTTTCATGCAGTCTCGGGAGACGCAAATAAAAATTGGTGAAATGAACAAATGCTGGTGGACAAACAAAACGAGCTAATGAGCGATCTTTTGTTTACCGTCCAGCAGCATGGCGGCGATGACGTAACGTGAAAACCACCTATAAGCCTGGTGGTTTCTTGAGGTCTCCTCGCCTAACAACCTGCTGTATCCTGTAAAATTTGCTGTAAAAAAAAAAGGCTAATAAAAATGATGATGATGATGATGATGATGAAATTCCTGAAAGAAAACGTTTTATTCCCAAAGGGTTTGAATTGGTCACAACATTGAGTTAGCTGAATTGGTCTGCCAATTTCTTCCCCTGTCCCTAGTAACAGCTCCAGAAGTCTTTGCGAAAGTTAACCCAGTCCAGACTCCTTCTCCGGCGTTTCTAAAGTAGTGAATTGGAGTCCATTACGAGTTGTAATGAGGTACATGTACCTTTCTTTTGCATGCACATGCTGTGTTGTTTCATTGTTTCCTGAATCTGACTCACAGAGGTTTTTGTGATGGAATAAAATATTTTACCATAAGTAAAATTCTCGCACGATGATTAGTCGAGAGCTATTTTCCATAAGAGTACAGACCAATTTACAGACCATGGAAATGACGTCATGGTGGCGCAATTTGTTTCTTTCTTTCTCGCGCTCGCGATTCTCCGAGAAACTTCAATGGAAATGGACGTCATGAAAACTTTCAATGTCACTATGAACTTTGCAGTGGAACCACTAGCCAACATAACATCGCGCTCGCGATTCTCCGAGAAACTTTTGATATTGTTGTACGAGCAATTGCTTATTTTTGGGCTGTATTTGGAGAATTTTAAATCATTCATTTTATTATCATTATTATTATTTATTTATAGTTTTTTATATATATTTATATTTATTTATTTATTTCTAGTCTGAGTGAGAAGAAAAGTCTAGGGCAATATTTTTCTTAGTCAAAACAAACAAATTATTACATACTTTAGAATTGAAGAGGCGAATCCTGTAAAAAAATTCAAATAATTATGATGATTTGTTCAAAGTTAAATCCATTCAATCGAATGTTAATTGTCTTAGTCAAAATGCAAAGAAAACAAAACAACCTCATTTCTCTGTGTTAAGATTGTAATCTTCTTACACAGTGATCTTGATGCTTCTTGAATGGTTGACACGGCAGCAGTTCATATTGGAGTTATGGAAGCACTTAAGTTTCACATCTAGCGTATGTGATTCTGAACACTGCTTGACTAGATCTACTCTTTCATTTAAGGCCTGATATCACAAGTAAGACAAGCATAACCATGAGGCTAAGCAAAAGATTGAGCTGTGGTCATAACCGTAAGCATTAACGCTAAAATTAATAGTTAAAACTTGTGCATCCTCCTTCTTCACATATTATTTGCTTTTAATTAGGAATTGTTTGACATGAGAACAAGTACAAATATGAGTGTTTAATAAAGAGGGGGTGATAAAAGAGGCAAACTCCTCTTTTCCAGCCGAGTTTTCTTTAATCAGTTCTTGATGGCATTGCATTAGAGGTACCCAAATTCTATGCTTCATACTGTTTATAAAACGAGCAGGAGTGTACTATCAGGTTTAAAAACTTGAGGTAAAGCTGACAGATTTTAAACTTGATAATACATGACTGAGAGTTTTTCGAATGGCTTAAAATTTCTGATAGATCAACTGATTCTTGCACCAAGAATGAGGTTATTTTGGTCTAAAAGATTGGACGTAAAGTTTAGCCTGTCCTTATCAAATATAAAGACACTCATTAAATATTAATTTCTTTTGTTTTTTCTTTATGAATCATTAATGAGTTTTTGAATGCGAGTTAAATTCACGGCCTTAAGCTGACGCTTAGAGAAAGTGAGAATATCCATACACAGCCTTAATGCTAAGTCCCATACCCCACATTGAATTGGGAAAATAAGTAATAATAAAATATGAAAGATAAGGCCATCCCCTATTTTTTCGCTTAGTGTCGAATGTGTTTCCTGATGTTGGGTCAATCAGTTGGAATGAAAAAAAAAATTAATAAAAAAACACAAGAAGTCTCAGAATAGGAGGCCCTGGTACCCCAGGATGACGTTAAAAGTTTATTCACATATTTGGATTAACAAAATGCACAATGTACTGTAAAAAATGTTCCTGTTTTTGTTCCTGTTTTTTCTATGCTGTTACTATGCTCACTTTTCAGATTAAGAGAATTTCAAGTGAAAAATGGTAGAACCATGTCGTTCCTTTTTTTTTTATTTATTTATTGAAATGCCAAGAATTTGGGTCAAAATGGATAAAAAAAGAGTATGGCCTAAGATAAAGGGGGAAATTAAAATCAGCCACTAATTTTAAGATGGCGTGAATTAAATATGACTAGAAATAGACCTGCTAAGCTTGTCTTATTCATATGCATATCTATGTATTGCAAGACAAAGGGGTAAATTCCCCTGGTGTCTTGGGAAAACAAAACACACAAGCTAAAGAGGTCTATAAGAGACATATCAGCCCTCAGTCTCCGGCATTTATAAAACAAAATAGCGATAAGCACTAAAGGAAATACACTGAAAATTAAATTTAATGGTAGGGATTTGAAGTACAGTTACCTCTGAAATCGTTTTCACTCTAGAAACGTACACATCATGCATGAATCCACGCTGAACTTTCTACGGCGAGCATCGATTTAAGGCACGGTCCTTCTCCTCCAGGAAAACGCTCAGATCAGCCAGTTTTGTTCGTCTTAAGTCCAGCTCCACAGTCGTCGTGTCAAATTGCTCGCCATGAAGTACATACGGGTAGCGAGTAAGCTGGCAAGAGTTGTAAAGGAAATTAACCTTGCAATTTTGACACTAAAAATTGACAACAAGTTCTTGAAGTCACCAATTATTACTGAAATGTCCGAATTTGCATTCTTCAACTTTAACAATATCCCCACTCGTTCAAATCCTGTGAAAATTCATCTCAATTTACGACCATTTACCGGCTTTTTGCTCTGATCTTCCATTTTCGAAAAAACAATTCTGATCAGCGGTATATGTTTGAAAGTAAAAACGTCGTGTTTTCATCTCCATTTGTCGCACTTGCACAAAAGGCCTACCACGTGATGGCTTGGCGAGCCAAGGGGAGGCTGAGAAACTCGCCGCGATCAGCGGCAAAACTAATTAGAGTCACGAACAAACAATTTGCGGATGATTAGATTCCTAATCTCCTTCAAATGACGCTTGTTACTGCGTCACAAACATAAATCAAAAAACAATTTGAGAAGAACAGAGTTAACTGTTCCTTACTGCATGCACTGTTTTCCAACATGTTTCAAAAGAGGAAATTTCAGTGCATGATATACATTTTTTGTTATTTCTTTTAGATGTCGACGAATATACATGTACTGCCTCTTCTCCCCTCTGTGATGTCAATGCTCCATGTTCGAACATTCGTGGGTCTTATCTCCATAGCTGCAGATTCAAATTTGATTATTCTGGAAACGGAAAACTTGCAAAGGTTTGCGGAGTTTAGAGAGTCGAGATTCAAGCGTTGTTTCAAGTCAAAAAGGTGTTACTTTGCTTTGCGAATTCATGCAGTTTGCTTTGGGATAAAGTTTTTCTTCTTCGTTCAAATAGTACCGGTAACTTAATTCAAAAGGCCAAAAATCAGCTACAATAATGCGAAAGGTCTGTTAGCGTCGATGCTATAACACTGAGCATACTAGCAATCCCTGTAAATTTCCCACGCAGAAACAGGTCTAGACGCCAATTTTGCGTTGTTAATTTTCATTGTCGTAAAACAATTTCGTGTCTCTGCTGTTTATTTTCAGACATAAACGAGTGAACTGATTACTCTCCTAGCTGTCACGTCAATGCTGTTTGTCAAAATACTGTGGGCTCACACACGTGTTCATGTAAAGATGGAAAACAATGCCATGCTAAGAACAGGTTCAAACAAATACAGCAAAAGAGACTGAACGCCATTTTTTACCTCTTACACTGAAACTCTTTTTCCATTATAGCGTCGGTTCAAAATTTCCCAGTTTTTCTCCCCGACTGAAGTGTTGCAAGTAAAAACAAGTTTCGATTCATAATAAATATTTTCCCATAGATAAAGAGGGTGAGGTCTGTCATCATTGGTGTTAACTTGTGTTAATGGCATGTTTACTGGGCCAAAAAATATTTGTTTCTCACCGTCCCTTGTTCTCTGCCAGACATAAATGAATGCACTACTAACTCCCATAGTTGTGACGTCAATGATTGCACATCACTCAAATAGGAAGAAATTAATATCTACTTATACTAATAACCTGAAACGTCATTTCCACTTTTAGACGGCGTAAACGAGGGTTCTATATACCAATGTTCACAGCTGTGATGTCAACCCCTTGTGTACCAATAGCCAATGATCATACTTCTGTGCATGTAAATCAAGATAATTCCGGGAATGGTAGAACTTGTCCTCTTAGTAAGAAATCATCTATGCTTATCTCAACATGTGCCTGCTTCCTCTGGATCTGGGGATGGGGAAATCTCTTTTGCTCATGTGAAAGAGACGGTCATGCTTGTCGTCTCACTTAGGGGTAAAGACATGGTAAATTTTAGCCTCCATTTGGGTGTTATGAACGGAAGGCTAATATTTTTCCCTATAAAGATATCGATTGTTAGTATAAAATGTCTCTAGTGCTCGCATTTTAAAATAGTTAGTCAATTCAGGAATTTTCCAAGTCATAAACACTACAACTTAAGCCCTAACGCCTAACAGCAGAATACTTGTCATGAATAGAGGGAAATGCAGTTCAAGACGCCCACAGTACACCCACGACTGGAGACCGAGCCTAGAGCTGAGAGTGTGTGGCTACAAAGAACCACCCTCACCTAACTCATCTACAAATTAAAATTCATAAGAATGCCTCGCTGACTATATATGTCAAATTACTGTACGTTGTTGTTGGCTAGTGTAAAATTCTTTATAGTGACCACTTTAATTAATAAGTGATTGTGAAAAGGAAAAGCCGTGAAATGTTTACGGTGGAACCTCGATATAACGAACCTCTATCTATGAAATCCTTGGTATATACATTTAAAAAAAAAAACGATATTCTTCGCCCGAGAAATAGTAAAATATTTTGAAAAGAACCTCGTGTTTGCGAATGTCCTTTAGTCAGTCCTGAGTCAGTCCATCATCATTAAATAGTAATTGTTCAGTATTGTTATTATTATCATTATTATTATTATTGTTGATTTGTTTGCATGTACTCGAAACAGCGTTCTATCAGAAAAAATATGAAACGGCAAACTGATCCATAACGGCAAGGCGATTAAGAAGTAAACGAGAGAATACAACAAAAAATATTATTTAAACATTAATTCTATTAGTCGAGGACGAGGACACGTTTACGACGACGAGGTTTAAATTGAAGTTTTAATCGAATATTATCAAAAAATCGACACCCTGGCTAGCCTCCCCGCAGACGTCCTTTGGGGTTCGTTTGTCACGCATTCATTTCTCCCCACGGACCGTGGGGAGAAATGAATGCGTGACAAACGAACCCCAAAGGACGTCTGCGGGGAGGCTACACCCTGGCATGAATGTGCTTTTCTTTATCTTTTTCTTTTTTTTCCTTTTTTTGTTTTTGTTTTTGTTTTTTTTTTCACCAGAAAAAGTAGCACAGTTAAGCGGGTCGGCTGTCGAGCGGAAAATGATAAAGCTTCTAACATTTGATTAATTAGGTTCACTGGCGCGAGTAAAATTTAAATCGCGTTCTTCAAGTGGCCCTCGTCTTCGAATCTAAATGCCTCTAATGTAATTATAAGTGGTGGCAGTAGTAGGTTCTACTCCAGCGGAAGAAGTTCAACTCAGTTTGGAGGTTTAATGGGAAATGGCGGTGAAGGACGCAAAGGATTTCTTTAAGGAGGAGTGGGCGGAAAAGCTTGAAAGAACAATGCTGACGGAGGTGAGGGTCCACATGGAGCCGGGAATTGATGCTGGCGGAGGGGGAGGATACTCTGGGGGAGGTTGTGGGGAGAATGTAATGAGTCCTGTGGAGGAGGGGAAGGATCTTACAATACTGCAAGGAATCAGCAAAATGAATGTTGTTACAATACAGCTGGACGTGGTCAAGTGGCAACATTAATATGAACAACATATTGTACTCTTACTTGATTTTGACCTAGAGCTGCTTACTATACCGTTATCTGCATTATGCATTGAGTTTAAAAACATACTTTTGATTTCTTCACAAGGTTCATTTTAATTCCATATTGAGATTTATAATAACAAGAGATTAGGTGTACGCTTAAATATCGCTGGAATCATGACTAAGGTCCTGTTTATCCGGGTAAAAATTGTCCTCATTACGATCTCTTGCCTGTGTACACTCGCCTACCCGAGCTACCCTGTGTAAGCCAACTTTTCCTTAAAAAAACTTGGCGAACCGTTTACATGAGAAACATAAAGTTGGCTCAGCTCAAAGAGTCACCCACCTTATTGGCCAGTCACCTTTTTTTATAGTAGGGTCACGCTAGTTCTGAATTTATAACTCCTGAACAATGTTTAAAATACACTTGACTTGTACTCGTTGATATAATTATACAAGCAGTGTTTTTGATTTGGGACCTTTTTGTAGTATACGAAGACAC
This sequence comes from Porites lobata, assembly GCA_942486035.1. Lineage (NCBI taxonomy): Eukaryota > Metazoa > Cnidaria > Anthozoa > Scleractinia > Poritidae > Porites > Porites lobata. The sequence goes on from CALNXK010000254.1 coordinate 246,186, forward strand.
AATTTATTGATGCGCAACAACAATAATATCTTTCAATTTTCGTTCGTCAGAATAAACAAAACCAGGTGTGGCCTAGCGATACTAGGTTCGTGATTCAACTGGGAAGAACTGCCGCCCCTTGGTCCTTGCTAATTAAAACTAGCTAGTAAAGAGTTTTAATTTAAAACACTTGAAGTTAAGAAAATAGAGCAAGTCTTTACATGTTCTTCAATGCGTGATCAACGTTACAAAAAAAAAATGGCATGGTTGTTAATATTTTTTCATCTGCCAAAGAGTGTCAGTCAGTCTGAAGAGGAGCTGGTGCAAACTAAGTTCTTCGTTCTTCTATGGTAGACAATTAACTTTAATTATCAACTGTACATAAAACTGATAATTGTAAAGGTTGTAAGGGAATAGTATGGCCATGTTTAACTGATAAAGAAAATACATTGAGCCAAAGAATTATCCGTAGGATTAAATATACAGGCACCAACGCGTTAAATCGCGGAAGTAATTTTGTGACCTTTCGGCATCGAGCAGGTTGCAGAACAACAGATTGTTCTTGCAGAATGAGCTAATACGGATTTCAGCGTGATAAAAAACAAGGAGTCATAGCTATATTTGCGAACTGAAAAAAAAAAAACGCAGACACACCATGATTTCCTTCCTATTCGTCTACAGTGAATTGAATAGCTTGCACTATGGAGCTGAAAGGTAAACGTTTCAAATACCTAGATTCAAAATTTGGCGTTTCTAAACCGTTTACCTATTTACGTATGTATTTCTAAACGCTGCACTTAGACACATCACTGACTATATATAGACCGTGATATTGTTAGTATGCACAGTCTCCACTCCAGCTCATTCTTGCCAACCTTGTGCAGGCCTGCCAAACCCATTTTATAATTCAATATAAAGCTAAAAGGACCTGGAATTAGAACATCATGGCGTTTTGAGGATACCTAGATCACCCCATAAATGAGAACCTTAAGGTCTTGACTCAGCCTCAGCTCAAAAGGTGAGGTTCCCATCAAAAAATAACAATACTGATATACAGTTATTTCGAGAAAGGTTGTCGGAAAAATGTGCACGCGACAATCCCGAAAGGTAATATGGGATATGATCAATACACTGTTCCTAACGACTGTAGCTGTCGAACTTACTTTGGTTGCTTTCCTTTAGCAATCCCAAACATAACATCGCAAACATCCCGTATCATTCTTTCCAATTTTTTTGAGAAACGGTGCACTCCAAATCACCCACAATACCTGTCGGGATTGTCGCGTGCACTTTTTCCGACAAGCTTTCTCGAAATAGCTGTATAAAGAAGTACTTTAGACACTGCATACACAATTAATGACGTCTTTCCAATTACACTTTAGTTAGTGACATGCAAGCATTCCCCTAAAATTAAGTGGTAGATCAATCAACGTTAATATAAGGGTATTCTGAACACAAGAACGTCCTCTCGCTTAAAAAATTAGTCAAAAATATTTTGTTTACATGCGCGTTCGTGATTCCAATATTTCAGTTTCAGTTTATGCCCTTCATAAACTGTGGTTTCATTTTGAGCACTTTAGTTATTAAGCCATATCAAGCTGGTGTCACTTTAAACAAACGTTCACATGAACGTGAAAGCTTATTAAAGGCTCTAAGCTTTCCGTTTGGCACAGTAACAGAAAAAAACAAACAATGAAACGTAACACTTGAGGAATCTTTGGAGGGAGGGGATACCGATGTTAGTATAAACCACTGGATTAGGAGAGAAAGGGTGTTTTTGCCTTCAATTTAGATAGCATCTTTGGGGACCTGGTGACAATCTGAAATACCTCCTCCCACAGTTTGCTTGGTTCTCCCTCACATTGTTAAGTCAGTTGCCTGTCTGGACAGGTCGATGGATCCAACACGTACAAAAATGCGTGCTTCACATCTCAAATTCACTTTTGTACTGGAAGCAAAATGGTTGGAGAGCGCAATATTCTGCTGCTACTTTTTTGCTGTGTACCTTATACGGTGCTCTTTCCCAAGAGGATTGAAGGTAACTTATTGGACTTTATTACGGCATTTCAAAATATTCCACTCCGGCACCAGCTCACCGATCAGCCCAGGAAAGATGCTAAGACAGTTTTTAATTAGCTCTCCTATCCTAGGTCATGAGTTACTCGATTTCTTTCAAGGCGAGTTTTGAAAAGGGAACGCGGTATGATTCTAACAAACTGAACCGATCGTTGTTATTTTAAAGCTTGAACTTTTCAAAGGACAATGGAAATTAATTGAGCCTTTTTTCGAAAGAGAAACCAACAAATAGCAAGGAGTTTAGGGGGTGGGGCACATATACGAAGCCTGGATCTTAATAAAGTTTGTCAATTATAGTTGCAACTCATTAAAAACCACATTTCGTTTAGCTAAATTTTTATCTTTTATCTAGTGACTACTCCTTTTTTCTTTATAGCAGCTAGTTTTAAGGCCGGTAAAGTCAATATTGCTGCAGCGGGTGGAAGCTTGTTCGCTTGCAAGCAGATCTCCTTCACTCAACCTTTCCCGGGTGGAAAAGAAGTGAAAGTCTTAGCCTCATTTGGCCACGCAGTTAACAATTCAGCTCATTCTAATGGTGCTGCTATTTGGGTGGAATCGGAGGATGCAAACCAATTCCGCGCTTGCGTCTATGACTACAGCGACGGATCAAACAAAACAGCGGAATTTAATTGGGTCGCCATGCAATCTGCACCATCAGGGGCGCAGTTAGGAACAACGCTCTTAGACTCCTGGACTACTGGGACAGAATGCAAAAGGATCGACTTTCCCCAGGTTCGCTTTTGTTGTCGTTGTTGTTGTTTTTGTTTGTTTGTTTAAGACTACGATAAAATTATGACGAGATAAAACCGAATACAACAAGTAACATTATTCGCCGCAGCGACTCCGGACGTAAAAATTAAAGGATTAAAACGGTGAGGGATTTTCTGCGATCGAGCAGGGGTCGAGGTGGACTGGCTTAACAGCGAAGTGAAGTTTAAAACGAACTCTACCGTAAGCCAGGAAAATGGGCAGCTCCAGATATATTTACCGAAGTGAATTAAATGGTTTCATTTTATTGCTTTTACTTCGCGATTTATTAACCCCTTAAGCCCTAACATCAAAATTCAAATTCTCATTTGTTATCCCTGTACGTTTTCAATAGAAGTAGTGGGGAGAATTTGTTGACGTATCAATTAGATTCATCCTGTGTGATCATGACCACTCTGTTTTATAAAGCAGTGATATTACAAGGAGAAATTTGACGCTGATCATTCTTAGGGCTTAATCTTGCTTGAGATGTTTCGATGTACAACAATGTTATTGTGCATGAATGACGCCATGTTTATATAATGCGATTCAGCCACCCCGGCCTTAGCCATATTGTGAAAATTGGGACAGATGTCAATCCACAAAATATATTTTGTTTCTAGTTGTTTTCTGACATATTTTAAAAGAACATTTATGAATATGAAGTTGACACGTGACACTGAGACCTTGAAATCTTTGCCGGATGTTTGATGTTTGTATAACCCTTTCAATACTAAATTTAAGGCTGTTGATATACTGTCTTTTATCAATTATACAAACTTCAGGATTATTAAATGTTGATCGACATTCCCGTTTTTTATCATATTTTCAGTCTTAAAGAGATAAATGCATAAAAAGTAAAACGTTTCTTAACAATTTTTTTTAAATCTAAGGAACATTGTCTTTTACTGAATACCCCTTGGCAAATTTCGCTAAAAATTAATCTGGCAATCCCTCCATTTTTAAACCATTTTAAGGTAAACATAAATAATATTTTCAGAAAACAAAATGTAATTTCATCTTCACAGTACTGGCATTTCTAGTATTTTATTTTGTTTTGGAATAGTGTCTACTTTGACACTTTTCTAACATCGAAGATGGTCAACTGAAGACGGCCAAAAGTTCATGGAAGTATTATTTTAAACTTTTTCCGGTCACGTGAACTATAAGTGTACATTTTCCCGTATTATTTACACCAAGTGACTTGAGAGGCTTCAATTAAATTTCCACTTAAATTTCATCGGTACTTATCCATAAAAACATATTCCAATGACCTATCCCTTTGATTTAATTTACAAGCAATCACTCATTCTATTTATAGTCATTACTACTGGTCATTCATTCATTTCTATTTATACGTATAATCTACTTATTGTCAATTAAACATAGTAAGTGTATCCTGTTGTCTTGCCAGGAGCGAAGAGTTCATATCCGCACATACGCTCGTGCGTACAGCTGAAATCTGTTTTAGTACCAGAAAGCACTTTATCCGATAAAACCGGGATGACAGATATATTTTTTTCGCATTATATTGGAGTCCCTTTCTTAGTATTTCCTTCATCCTTATTGTTCTATCAACGGCTCACTGCAAGAAACGCTATAGTTGGGTGAGAGATGAGTGACGGAGCTCTCTTGCAATTCTGCACAGTCATAATAAGCACAAGGACGTTAATTACTATTGATAGCGTTGCAACAGAGTTTGCCCTTCTGAAGGGTAGACGTATCGCCCTCTGCTTGAAACCTCTTTGATTACGTCACTGTTTTACCTTTCCCGTTAACATTGTACCTTATTTTACCGATAACTAGAGAGGCGTAAAAAAAAACGACGAACTACTACATTTTTCCTCCGTATTTATTTGCTGAAACGTACGAAATGGCGTTCCTGGGACCCTAAATCAAAAAGTTTTCTGCGGGAGCATGCCCCCAGGCTCTCCTAGTTTGGAGCGCCTTCGGTAAATTAACTTTCCTTCCCGGGTGCGTATACCTTCAAAATCTCACACCATTCCAACTACCTCGTCTGCTCGCTAGTATTCTTAATTACTCGTTCGTTCTGTTTTTTTCTAGCGTTTCCAGTCCCTTCCAACTATACTTGTGACTCCTAGTCATCAGGTTCCAGAGCGACCTCAGGATGCCATGGCCGTGTGGGTGGAGGACTTGACCCAAAGCAGTTTTAAAATTTGCCTCCGAGAAATAAAGATTTTCAACGGTTTTCATCAGAATATTAAAGTTGTTAGTAAATTTGACGTGCTTGTCTATTATTAAATTTCAAGTTCTTCACTTTAAAGCAAATACCGTAAATCCTCTATTAAGCCCCCCCTGGGGTGCTTATTTATTTCAAACCCATTTGAGGGGGGGATTATTTGAGAAGGGAGCTTATTTAATTTCTCCATAAAGAACTAGAATGCAAAGGGGAAAAGGTGAAGTAGAAAAAGTTTTAGGTCATACAGCTGAGGATCAGAATCAAATCCGACCTTCCAGTTAGTAAGTCATCCCGGATCAGTCTTCATCAATTTATACAGTAGTGGTTGATTAATTCAGTCTATCATTTATTAATGAAGAAAATTTGGGAGGGGAGGGGAAGGGAGGGAAGGGGCGTGGCTTAATAGAGAGGGAGGGCTTATTAACTTTCTTTCGCTGAGAATGGGGGCTTATTAGAGGAAGGGGGCTTATTTGAGGGGGGGGGGGGGCTTAATAGAGGATTTAGAGTAAAAACCAATAAAATTTCTCTTTCACACGTTAAAATGGTATCTTTGTATTAGCCTGTTCTAGGCGTTTAGATGGTGGCGGACAGCGAGTTCAATCGTACGCCCGCGCCCTACAATCTGAACGCCTGGGACACTCAGGCTATATTTCTATAAATGGAGATGTATATAGCGAGATGTAAGAGTTGGTCACCAACTAATAATTAAATTGTTTATTTTTGACTACTGGTATAGACAGGAGAAGTCTAACCACTGACCCACTTTTCTGTCCGGCGGATCTAGAGTGCCTTTATAGTCTGTTTACTTGTAGGTCAATATTATCAGAAGCTCACACAGCCTGGGGACACTTATTTGGCAAATTCACTAGTGAAAATGATAACCCGAAGTCCTTTTTCTTATGTTCTTTTAAGCAGAACTGGATGGCATTTACCACTTTGAGGGTTCAAAATTTTTCTTTGGCTGATAGTTTGACATTTACCAACAACAGATCGTTATTTCGATCGCAAGATAACTTCGCCCTTTGTCAGGTATACGAAAGAAGTTAAAAGGTAACATTTTTAAATTGCACTGTTTTGCAATGTGCATTTGTATTGCATTCGTTCTCTTATAATCGAATGTGTCTGAGCATAGCTTGATATTATTATTTGTTTGTTTGTTTGTGTGTTTGCTTGTTCGTTTGTTTGCAACATAGCTGCCCAAATACTTCTTTTAAATAATTCATTGCTTTTCTTTACCAGAACATCACCTTCGCAGATCCGTTGTTTGCCCCTCCGGTGGTGTTAGTAACACCAAAATACATTTACAGTGGCAACAATTTGCTTTCTGGTTGTAACGCAGTCACCACCTGGGTTGAGGTAAGATTGTTGTTCCTTTACTGTATCATTGTTAACCGCAAAAAATGCACCGCCTGTTAATAAAAAAGCCTGTTCATGTTACATGTTCAAGAATTTTCCAGTAAGGTATGAGATCTCGGTGGCCCATGTTATATATATTAGAATATACGAGATTTATAGGAAGCAACTTTGACGATACTGGACTGCATGATTATTATAAGAAAAAAAATAATAGAATATTTTATTTCATTTAAAGAATTCAACCAAAACAGATACAAAGATCTGTGTACGAAACTACGGCAGGAGCAGTAACAGTAGCATTAAAGTCGACTTCCTGGTTATTGGAGGTATGTAAAAATACTTACTTAATACAAAGAAATGAGAATAAAAAGTGTTGTTTGTTGTTTAAGATAAACAGGCGGATCCGTTTTAAATTCAAGTCTTTATTACATGCACACCGTGCTTTAAAGCCTGCGAGGCCTCCGCAAGAAAGGAAATTCGCCTCAAGCGCGCCCTCGTGCGGCACACCCGTACCAAGAATTTCCCTACGAAAGACCCCCCGAGAATTAGAACTTATGTGTTATCGAAGAGCCGTCTGGTGGAAACACGTGACCAACTATTGAAAGAGGCCTATTCTGTTGGTCCTGGTTATATCTGGCTTGTTGTGTTATGTTTGTAAGATTTAGTTAGCGTTAATTGAATGACGCACAGGATAAATTTTCCAAAAAAACTGTGCGTCAGAAAAAGGTATAGGCCGAGATAAATTTGTACAATTAAGCATTTATGTAAACTGTATCTTTCACTTTGTTGTTGTTGTTTCATCGAGCTTAGACTTATGCGAAACGTGATTTTTGTACACTCCTACCAGATCTGGATCCTTGTCTGGACGTAACTTGTGATTACCACTGTCTTTGTAAGGCTTTTGGACCATACGATGCCCGCTGCGTGCACGCAGAAAACTGCCCATCCTACCAAGAGCCCATATGTTCCTCCAACGGAACTACGTTTGATAATAGGTGTCTCTTTGAACAGGAAATGTGTCTGTTGCGACTCAACTACTCTGTCCAACATCCCGGAGGTTGTGAAGGTTAGCAACTCAGTATGCTGCTCATTTATTAGTTTCTAAAGACTTTATCTGAAACATCAGATTTAGACTGTTAACTGTAAGCATTTTAGGAAAAAAATTCACACCAACTCCTACAATAATCATTTACGCATTCAATGAAAGCTATGTTTTTGTTGCTGCTTTCATTTTGCTGTATGCATTTACCATAATTTAATGATTTTTGTTTTGTTTTGTTCTTTTTGTTTTTTTGTTTCCGTTTCTTTTTGTCAGGGTTCCCATTCCAGCGAGGTCGAATTCACATGCCCCACATACCATCTTTGGGGTACTCTCATTGCGAAGCTGTTCGTTTCCGACCATTTGTATTCTATCCTGACAAACCTATCCAAGTACAGATAACTGTCAATCACATCGATACCAGTGACATGACATATGTCCACGATGCTGCTGTGTCGTGGATTGAAGATGTAAGTTACGAGCAATTCACTGGGTGCGTGATGGCGGCAGGGTATAACGAGCGCAAGTCCAGTGCTAATGTGTCCATAGACTGGATAGCGTATCAGGGAGCTCCAGTGGGTGGGGTCACTGGAGAGGTGCGCATGTCACAGTGGTGGACTGGAACGACTTGTAAGACCGTGAGTTTCCCTTCGGTAAGTCAGTAGATCTTTTCAAAACGCATACCTACTGCTTAACTGCTTCTGACTACGACGACGACGACGACGACGACGACTAACAGTATCACTCGCTATCAATACCCCTACCGGGCTTCCATCAGAGGTCTACTATGAAAATATAAAGCCAATACGTGGCTTTTTTATAATAAATTTTCTGGATAGTTCATTGAAAAATTGTTTAAAAGACCTCTTTGGCTCGCATATTTTGTTTTCCCATTTCAGACTACGAGAGGTTAGCTCATCAGAACTATTTTTCTTTTTTTCAAATGTCGTCCTTTTCACTAGTGCATATGTGTGCATAACGTTGTGATCTTTATTGTGAAAACAAGAATGCAAGCTGTAAAGGTCTATTTCCCTCACATCAAAGGTCAATGTTTTACTAGTTTTATAAGTAACGTCAAATAAACTATCGGATTATGAGACAAATGGACTAGATTATTTAGTGCTGGGATTTGTAATGCAAGCTACACTTCAACCCAGAGAAGTTACCAGACATTAGAAGAAAGGGCTCAAGGTCTGTTATATGAGACCGTGTATGAAATGACACGGACCATTTTGTCAAGAAAAGTGTCAGTTAGACGCCATCAAAGCGTATTTTTGTTTTACCCCATTGCCTGTTATTCCGATACCATCCTCGGAGACCCAGGGGCAGTCAGTCGGGTCGGGAGAAAAGGCGGGACGAAAGTTTTCATTACGGGCGAAAGAGCCCCTGGGTACTGACTCTCAACGGACCATTTCCAAAAATTCAAGCGGATACCGGCTCCTGATTGGGCAAAAAAAATGCTTTGTATTATTGTGCCCAATCGGCGAACACATCTCAATGAGTTCTTTTCGTGTGTTCTTACATGACGGCTATTGTCTCGATCACGGCTTGTCTGTTGTAGCTTATGCACCAAAGAAATGCACGCAGTCTGGAAACTTTCAGTTTGATATAAAATCCCCATCTGATCCAACTCGCTTACTTTGACAAATGCAAGCGAACTCTTCTGAACCATATCAAAGTTCATGAAGAGAGAATGAATTTTGTTATTGCCTGTTTACGTCCTTCACAAAACGTGAAATTTGGCATTTTCACGAGTAGTCGTGCAGTTGACGGCAAAGAAATGTACAAAAAAGCGTGACACACGTGCAAAGTTGTTGGTTAGCCTTGTCAAGCTGTTACTCATTTGAATTTCTCATCGCCGCTGCATCTTAATTGTGATCCGTCAAAAACAGAATATTCTCGGGGCAAATTCAATTGCTCTTGCTGATAGTAACCCAAACGTTTATTCAACTCATCGGTAGTTCCTTTGTTTCTGGTTAGGAAAGTAGAAAATAAAAGTTTCCCTTGTACGCACAAGCTTGGTGAACGAACCGGGCAAGTGTGGCGAGACAATAGCCGTCGTGTACGAACTCACGAAAAGAACTCAGGAGAAATTGTTCGCCGATTGGGCACAATAATACAAAGCATTTTTTGTGCCCAATCAGGAGCCGGCATCCGCTTGAATTTTTGGAAATAGTTCGGTGAGAGTCGGTACCCAGGGGATCTTCCGCCCTTACTTGAAAACTTTCGTCCCGCCTTTTTTTCCCGACCCGACTGACTGCTCCTGGGTCTCCGAGGATGTTCCTATACTTAATTTTATACCATTTTCCAATCAGGGCAAGTTTTCAAAGGATCCTTCAGTGTTTGTTACCGCAGAACATCACCGTGCCGGACTGAAGAGAGACGCCGCCAGTATTTGGTTAGAGGACATCACACAATCTTCCGTCAAAATATGTTTACGGGAACTGCAAAATTACGCTGGCTCCCACGAGGACATTTATGTTGTAAGCATTTATGATAATTTCATCACAACTTATAAATATAATTACTGATTCAGTTTGAGCTCGAGATAGATTGAGAATTAGCTCTGAGGTTAGGACCTGGACAGCCAAGATCCCTTTCGACCACTTTATAGTCACCGTAAAAGTGTTTTTTTTAAATGCGTGAAACTGTAACTAAACGATTTATTTGAAGGCGCGTTTTCTCAAATGGTAACTAAATGGTAACTAATTGGAAGAATTCATGTACATAAATGAATAAAAAAGATTAGGCTTGTATTAAAGTCTTCCTTTCATTTCTACCCTGCTTGAGTGAAATAATGTTTTTAACATCAAAAAGTTCGCGCGTAATTGGGGGTATCAACCTTTAACCTCTGACGTCACAGTTTGTTGCTGTTAACAACTGATAAGTCAGGGGCTTTTAGTAACAGTTTCCAAATGAATATAAGGACTAGTTCGACGATGACCTCCAAACAAGGAAAGTCACGTGACACTTCGTCCCACTTCCACTAATTGAAAATGCTCGCCTAATTTGGTCAAAGTTTGCAGCTTCAGCTTCAAATTATTTGTTACCGTGTACATGTCCGTACGCGTCTTAGTGAAACGTTCATCTTACAGCGCGTATGCCTGAAGAGAGGCAGGGACCAACTCTATTTGTCCCTTTAAAGAGATGCCCGTCTTATATAGAGAGTCAAATACTATGATTGGAGAACAACAGGGACCAACTCTAGGTGCCCGTTTTGGGGAGGTGTCCGTCTTGTAGAGAGTCAAATGATATGACTGAAGAACGGCAGGGACCAACTCTAGGTTTCTGTTTTAGGGAGGTGTCCTTCTTACAGAGTACAGAGTCAAATACTGCTGAGGAACGGCAGGGACCAATTCTTGGTTACCGATTTAGGGAGGTGTCGGTCTTAAGTCAAATACTGGAACTGAAGAATGGCAGGGACCAAATGCAACTCTAGGTTTCTGTTTTAGGGAGATGTCCGTCTTACAGAGTCAAATACTGTATCTGAAGAACGGCAGGGACCAACTCTAGGTGCCCTTTTTAGGGAAATGTTCGTCTTATAGAGAGTCAAATAAATTATAACGACAGAGGAAAGGCAGGGGTCAGCTCAAGGCGTGTCCGTTTTAGGGAGGTGTCCTTCTTATACAAATTTGAATAGTATGACTGAAGAACGGTAGGAGCCAACTCTATAGGTCTCCGTTTAGCGAGGTGTCGCTGTCTTTTAAGGGTGTCCTTTAAAGAGGGAGTTGACTGTATTATTTTGAAATTTATTTTGTTTTAGAACTGGCTGGCGTTTTCTTCACTTCACAAGCCTCTTTTTGCAGAACACGATTCTGTTTATTTTGCAAACTCTGGGATTCCTCCAGCTGATCATAACAATGCTTTCTGCGAGGTCAGTTATCACTGTCTCATGTCTATCATTCCGTAACTGATTTACCTGTCTGGCGACTGATAAACATGAAAGTATCTTTTTTTTAACTTGCTTTTTTTAATTATTTTTTAGGATATTCACTTTATCAGGGTGTACAATATTACCCCGACTATCTTCGTGTCAGCGAACCATACATCTACTGGTGGAAATCAGGACCCCATGCACAATTCCATTACCACTTGGGTTGAGGTAAATTGACAGGAACAACTAAGCCAACATTAAAGAAATGAATTTACAAAGGACACAAGCTGAGGCAAAAAGATACAAGAAATTACATGTAACATGCATGACTTGCCGACATAGGAAAAGGAAGCTTACTATTCAGTTTTATACTCAGGCTTTTTAGGCCCACGATAAACATTTAAACGTCACAAAATATCTCTGGCTGCTTACTTGACCAAACTACGCCGTATAGTACGATCGACTGCCAAGAATTGCTATGTCCCCAAATGGCCGCCATTTTGGATTTGTCATCTTATGTTTGCAAAATTGATATGGGAATATTTTTGCAAACGGATCATTAAAACTTAACCCTAAAATTCTCAATTTGCATCCGTGCTCATAAACTCGGTTGCCACAGCAGCACATACAATGGGATGTAAACAAAACATGGCGCTAAAAATGGCTGTGAAGGTAACAGAATTTGGTGGTTGTAGCTGTTGAAAGTCTGAGCACGTTCGGTCGCCTTCTACTCTCCCCTTTCGGTCTGGACAGAGTTGAAAATGTTTTACTATATATTCTTACTTGTTGCTGTTGCTTATGGTTGTTTGTAGTATAATTTGTTATTTTTTATATAAAAAAAGCCTTATCAAAGTATCGCAGAAGGCACACACAACTCTTCCAAATTACCTGGATCAATAGAGCGAACGTTTTTGTCGTCAATCGACCGTGGCGACCGTTGTAAGAGGCCAAAATCACATGCAGCTTAATTATGTATTTTTTTTTTCAGTACATTAACACAACAGGCGCCCGAGTTTGTTTAAAAGAACTGTACGAATCCAAGTATGACCCGCTTTCCGTATCATACACTGTATTGTCAGGTAAGAAGTGGTGGGTTTCAGAAGGGAGTGTTCATGAATCACTAGCGGGGAGATCTACTAAAAAGTGTAAGTCAAGGGTCAAAAGACATTGACCCTCCCTTAAATTTGGGTTTACAAACTCTAACCCCGCCCAAAACGTAGGTCAAAACATCATGAACCTCCCTTGAGAAAGCTTCTTTTTCAATCAGTTATTTCACTCTATCTATTATTGAAATCAATTTGGACACACTGTCGATAGCGATCACCTATTTCTGACTTCGCGATCACCTATTTCTAAGTTCGTACTTGCAGCGTAAGTAGTGTTCTAAAATTAAGAAAGTGCACATCTGAGTAAACAAATTTGTTAAAAACTGTTAAAAAATAGGATGTTCGTGCATTAACAAAAGCTGCCAATAATGCATCGGCGAATCGTCCAAGCTTTGGCTTCTTTAATTTACTATCTTGAGATTGGCAAAGTAGAAGAAAATTTGAAAGTTCTTCCTTTCTTTCAATTTGGAAATTTTCCAGATAGTCTCCGTCCCTATTATGAAACCACATTGCCATGCATAATAAGCTTACAGACAAAATAGACATACTTGTTTGTAGGTTAAGGTGCCAAAACGTGAGGCGGCTATCCCATTTCATCGCCTCACTCAAGACATATGTACACATTATTTTTCCCACAACCACAATGGTTAATAAGGAACAACATATTTTGGTACTCCACGGATTGCACAAAGAGTTGTTTTAGGGCTTATGAACTGAATATGGGTTAGCATGTATGAGAAATGTAAGTACCTACGATCGGAACTGGTTCCCAAAAAGGATTCAGTTTATTCTGTGTCCTCAAAATTCTAGATATTTGCCAAACAGGATGGAGTTACTTTGGCGGTTATTGCTACTTCACAAGTGCCGCATGCTCTTCTTGGATGACCGCAGAAGCAAATTGCTCAACCATGAGTTCAAATCTGGTGACAGTGCACAACCAAGAGGAAAATGTTTATATTCAACACCGTCACAATGGAGACAGATCCTGGATTGGACTCAATGACCGAAGCGTGGAGGGCTCCTTTGTGTGGACAAACAAAGAGATAAGTAGTTTTAGGTTCTGGGCTCCAAGACAACCCAACAACTGGAAAAACGGAGACTGCGTTCACACCCTTGGCGCCAGGCATGGTTACACTTGGAATGATGTGCCTTGTGATAAATGCTACAACTACACTTGTTTTACAGGTTAGTAAAGTATTGTTTGACATCAAAAAGGAAACTATCCTGCATGAAAAAAAAAAATTCTCTGCTTAACTGTTTTAAGAGCACCACGTAGAGCTTTCGGTTTCCAGTCTGAATGCCTTGAAAGCTAAAAGACGAGTATTAGTTTTGCGAAACTACAGGCTGGAAGGCGAAAGCTTAATGTTCTACTCCAAACTGAATAGTCAATTTTGCAGAAAACCTTTTTATGCAGGATAATTTCTTATAGGAGATAAACTTGAAAAATGTTAATGTGTTGACTCCGCCATTTTCAAAAGAGCCAAAGCTTGCATGCGCAAGAGTAAAACAAATTTGTAAAAACGCGTTGAAAAGTTTTTCTTAACAGCATGCATGTGGGTTTGATTTGTTGAAGCTTTGCTCGCGTCACTGCGCTTAGATGAGTGTACAATTAACTTCCATACTTGTGACGTCAATGCTGCTTGTCAAAATACCGCGGGCTCATACACCCGTTTATGTAAAGCCGGATTTACGGGAGATGAAAAAACATATTCTGGTAAGAATATAATGAAAAAAATGCCAGTTCAAAGTATCTTGGCACTTAAAATAAGTTTTCAAAGTTGTGTTATTATGTTAAATCTTCACCAAACATATACATTTTTATTAGACAGCAGTTACACCTGAATGGTGCACAAACATAAAATCATATTTCATATGAGTATTTTTAAGTAAGATGTAGAAGAGTGTTCTGACAACGCTTAATGCTGGGATTTCAAAGATGTGTGTCAAATACCCCAGCTTTATATTGTATTCTCGCGCAAATTTAATGTTTCTATGCATACATGACTTAAAAATATACAGCTATTTCGAAAGGGTGGTTTTGAATTAATTCACTGTTCTTCAAAGAAGTTTGAAAGAATGACACAGGGGAACATGGACGTACGTTTGAGAGTGCTAAAGGAAAGAAACAAAAGTAGGGTCGACAGCTACAGTCTCAGGAACAGTGTATTGATCATATCCTATACTACCTTTCGGGATTGCTATTCGCGTGCACATTTTTTCCGACAACCTTTCTCGAAATAGCTGCATGTACAATCAGAACAAATACTGCTTTCCTCCATCCAAGGCCAACTGAAACTATTCCTTGATAAAAACTTGATAAAATTGCACTATTATCCAAGTAGGGACGCATAAAAGTGGGAAATACTTTTCTTTAAGATAAGACTGGTAATGATATTTTACCCAATATAAAAGTTTTAAACTGAAAATGCCCTGTTGCCCATTCGTGGAAACAAAAAGCAATTGGAGACATTTCCAGAAGCTTTGGTTACGTTACAGGAAGGTTGTCGGTTTTTTATTATTATATTTTCTCTTGCCCTCATTATCTTTATTTGTTTGTTGTTGTTCCGATCGAGTGAAAGTTTTTAAAATTTGGAAGACAAGAAAAGGTCTTTTAAAGAATTTCTTAACAAGCCTTTGCTTGGTTCTAGACTTAGATGAGTGTACTACCAACTCTCATATTTGTGACGTCAACGCTGTTTGTCAAAATACTGCGGGCTCACACACCTGTTCGTGTAAGGCGGGATATACATGCAATGGAAAAACATGTTATGATAAGTTAGGAAATGAAAGAGAAAATGCCAGTTATGGGAAGGTTTGTCGGTTTTCTCTTCAGTTAAGTTATTTTAAAATCATATTGTCGCTTATCCTTCCATCAAAAAAGACCTGCACATGAAATTTATATGGTACATTTTGAGAACCGGTTTTATTATATTTTCTCTTGCCCTCATTATCTTTATTTGTTTGTTGTTGTTCCGATCGAGTGAAAGTTTTTAAAATTAAGTTGCTCCGGTTTTTCATAAATCACATGGAAGACAAGAAAGGGTCTTTTGAAGAATTTCTTAACAAGATTTTGCTTGGTTCTAGACTTAGATGAGTGTACTACCAACTCTCATACTTGTGACGTTAACGCTGTTTGTCAAAATACTGTGGGCTCACACACCTGTTCGTGTAAGGCGGGATATACAGGGGATGGAAAAACATGTTATGGTAAGTTAGAAAATGAAAGAGAAAGTACCAGTTAAAAGTGTTTACTTAACCAAGTAGTTTTTGGCTAAAAGCTTCTATAAAACATATCAGACGGAACTTATAGATAAATGAAAACCTAACGTGAAATATTATCGTACGTTTTTAGATGTGGACGAGTGTTCTAGCAATGCTCACAGCTGTGATGTCAACGCAGTGTGTACAAATACCCAAGGATCGTACTCCTGTGCATGCAAACCTAAATATGCAGGAAATGATACAACATGTGTACTTGGTAAGGACGTACTCTATACTTTATACATAGGCTGCCTGATTCACCAAAGTTCCAACAAATGCAAAGATGAGTTTATATAACAATTCAACGACTAGTACTTACTGAAATAACACCATCATCTTGACAATATTGAGTTTTCGAGTTTTCCTACTAATGCGTGAATTCTTCGCTTGAAGAACTCATAAAGATTACAGTAATATTTATTCTGAGACAAGGAATGTTTAGATTGCAAAATCTCCCAAAATGAGTAATGTTTTTAACCCACATAAGAGCATTCCCGGCCGCCAGCTAAATGCCGCGTCACGCAAAAGCCTGGAAATTCAAGCGTCCTCTCTCGCAAAATGAAGAACCCTCGTGAAAGTAGAAACTCAGAAGAATCGATAGTTTCTTAGTTTGATTTTTGGTGACGTCACGTGCTACCCAAGAATTATGAACATGGGAACTGTAATTGATGCAGAAAATATACCCCAAGGAGATGGATAATAAATGATAATTTCATCCGGGGTCCATGGGTGGGAGAGCGTACAGCAGTATTTCACATGAAAGAGCTTAGGTGTGAGTAATACTTTCCGCTGAGATAAGTTTGGGCAGGATGATACTTTGTTCAGTTGTCATACTTAAGAAGTTACACACTCATTCCAAAGACTTCGATACGTTTGCATGAAGATACAGTCAAACAACCGCTCGGCACTGAAAAGTCACAAGACAATAAAATTATGTCATAATAGTACTGAACAAATATACTGTCTTAAGTTTACTTTGCTTTAAACTCAGTCCTATGTATTCTATGTTGAGCCTTTCGCTTTACAAAATGAGCTCTGCCCAGTTGTTCAAAAGGTGGATAACGCTATCCACTGGATAATGATCTCTATCCGGTGGATAGTGCAATTGTTTTCCCTAATGCTTATCCGGCGCTGGATAGTGATTTATCCGGTGAATAGCGTGAAAATTCTTTGCATTACTCACCAGAAAAAAAAAAAAAAAAAACCCGTACTTACACTACAAGGCTTTTTATTCTTTACTATTATTTTTTAACACACGATACAATTAATGTTGTTCATCAAATACGTATTAGTGATTATTGATTATTTTAAAAATGATCAGTGAATCTTTATATTTTCAGTAACGTTCAAAGCAGTTTTTACAAACCTCGGTGCGAGTGGAAGACTGGGTCCAACTTCTCTAGGTAGTTACTACAGTGGTCAGGATCATGACGGTCAAGTTACATTGGTCAGCGGTATTCAACAATGGACTGTGCCTGAAACAGGTGACTACAGAATAGAGGCAATAGGAGCTGCAGGGGGATATGGTTTAAGAAGCAACAATGGCCAGTATCGCGGCAGAGGTGCCAGAATTAAAGGAACTTTTCGCTTATCCAAAGGAGAAACAATTAAAATACTTGTAGGTCAAGAGGGAAGTATAAACCTTATAGCTTATAGTTCTGGTGGTGGAGGAGGTACGTTTGTGGTGAGAGGGAGCAACACACCTTTGATAATAGCTGGAGGAGGAGGAGGCATGGAAACTGTTAAATCAAGACATTCAGGATGCGATGCTTCTACAGGGACAACAGGGAATCCTGGGTACAAGTCATGGTCAGGAGGAAGTGGTGGACAAGGAGCAACGACCGCTGACAATGACAACTCAGGTGAGCCGAGTGTGTCAAGATGAGTATAGTAGGGCCACCACGACAGCAGTCTTTGCTAAATCTACATGTAAAATCTGACTACATCCGCCTTCTTCAATATGGAGGCTAAACCCATCGACGGAGGTCAAAGTCCCCAACTTTTTGTATCAACTTTATCTAGAGTCATAAGAGAGACGTTATATAGGTCACTCACGAATTAAAAACAAACCAAGAAAAACTCTAGCTCCCCTTAGGATTCGAACCAATGACATCAAAGACAACAGTCCGCGTTTAAAAGCAAATTTCCTCATTGCAAAGTTTTGACTTTTTCTTGTCTCTTTTTCGGTTTGATCAACGGATACCATCAAATCCATCGTATGCTGACCAATTTTTCATATCAATTAAAACGTTCAAAATGAAGGAACTTCAGTCATCAGCCTTCATAGCTGCCCTAGACTTTTTCCCCATGTTTCCTTAAGATTCCTCGGAAGAAGTTAACAATCTTCGCGTGCTAATAAACTACTTGGATACTTAAAGAGGAACACGAGGTTCATACTTAGGACAGAAGTAAGGGAAACGCTATACCAAGCCCTAGTTAGGCCACACTGATTAGGGAAATGCCAGGCAAATTTGGGCCCCGCGGTCCATCGAGCTCATTGTCAAGCTTGAGCGTATCCAAAAGACGCGCGACTAAGTTTATCTTAAAACTGCCTTATTCTTCTAATGTAAGTTATATGGCTCGTTTACAAACTCTAAACCTAGTACCTATTTGTTACTGGCATGAACTTTTAGATCTAACCCTTTTCTTCTAATTGACACACGGTCTCGTTAACTTGAACTCCTCTGTCCTACCCGCTGAAGTTCGCAAATACGGTAGACGCACTACTTGATCCTCAACCAGCAATGTTAATAAATGCATAATTAAGAAATATAAAACTACTACTTACCAGAAAAAACTAGTAGAATTTGGAATTGTTTAGCGGATGAACTATTTGAGCTCATCGACCTTAGCTTCCTTTAAATCGGTTATTCTTAATTATTACTAGGAGTAATCAGAGCTTAGGAGAGTGCGCTCGATATGTTTGCTAGGCGTACAGGTAGCAGTTGAGGGGAAAGGGTGGATGGTTCTTGCGATAGATAACTATGATTATGGCATATTTTGAACGTAAGGGTTGCGTACAGCGAAACCTCGATTTAAACTGTGTATGATAATGAAAAGGTTTTGAAGGCTAGTGATCAGCGTGATGTCGTATGGTTCGTCTAAGTGCTTGTTATCTGAGGAGACACTGGCTAGAGTGCTAGCGCTTCGGGCGTGTAAAAAGAACTTTTTCAGTCGTTTTAATGGCGTAATAGATATATATATATATATATATATATATATATATATATATATATATAAAATTGTAAATTGCTTTTTTACCCAGGAAGCACTTAAGAGTTCATATGAACTCGTTTAAACGCGTCCGTGCGTTCCAGATCGAATTGGAATTTGGACGTGTTGGTTTCTGAGGAGAGGGGAACACCGGAATACCCGGAGAAAAACCTCTCGGAGCAAGGGATAAAACCAACAACAAACTCAAACCACATATGGCATCGACGCCGGGATTTGAACCCGGGCCACATTGGTGGGAGGCGAGTGCTCTCACCACTGCGCCACCCTTGCCCCCAGATATGTTCTACAGGGCGCAGTCGTTCGAAGGCTGATCAGCGCTTAACCCGGGTTTCTTTTTCTTTTGTTAAGAAATATTTCTTTGGATAATTTTCTCAGTTATTTTTAAAAGCGTCCAATCATCAACCTGTTGGCAAAATGAAGCTTCTACATCTGAGTTCAAATTTCGCAGTAACTCTCCTCGCCTGGGTTATCTTAACCCATCTTTGAACAACCCGGTCTAGGTACTGTTAAAAAGCAAACAGTTGACAAAGTTTTAGATGTCATCATGCATTAATTTTATTTGATATTGGGAATTCCACATGCAGACAATTACTGAAATTTACAATTAAATGCCGGAAACCGTTACTGGCCAGTCTTCTTAACTTGTGATGATATTAAAGAACGATCCAAGACCACATTTTTTAGGTGAATGCCGGGGCACAATGATTGTGTTTGAACGCTGGTTCACTTACACTACACCTCTCAATTTAACACGTTTCAAGGGAATCATGGCAGCCTTCAGTGGAATGTGTGTGCGGCTCTCGTCAATAACTTTTCCAGCAATTTAGTCGAGTGTATTGATTTCAGTGGCTTGAGTGGCGCTACTGTGGGCTGGTCACGTTTTTCCGAATAAATAACATAGAGCTAAAATGTTCGTTTGTCCAGTGCTGAAAATATCACAAGTCATGATGAAATGGTGCCGCTGAGCTTCACATCTCGGTAGATTTACTTGGTGGAATAACGGCCGCCGAGCTACACAGCTCGTTAGATTTACTCTATGGCACTACGGCCGCCTAGCTACACAACTCAGTAGATTTACTTTGTGGCACAACAGACGCTGAGCTTCACAACTCGCCGGTAAATTTACTTTGTGGCACAACGGACGCTGAGCTAAACAACCCTGTTTGATGCATGCACCAGGGGTAGCACGCATTTTCCAAGGAAAAATATGAAGGCTTAATCCAAAGTAAAATTTTACTCAGGGTGTAAACTTTCAGCACACTTTTGAAAGATGAACGCTTTGGAAGATTCATTGAACACGGATCGATAGTAGACCTTCAGCAAACTCTTAAATATGTACGCTTTACGAAGAGTCAGCACACTTTTGAAAGATGAACGATTTACGAAGACGATAACACACGAATTACCACGTGAGTTAGCGCGTCAAAGTGAGGCAAAACGTAAGCAAGCGCCTCAAAAAGGGGCAAATGTGTGTCGATGACGACGACGAGTGCAATCTCGAAAAAAACTCTTATTAATTGCACAGGACACCCAATAATGCACAGAACACCCAACAAAAATTAGGGGTTGAACTCTCGTACCTCGAACGCAATAAGTCCGCGTTAGCTGTTAACTTGTTGTATGTAGCTGTAGTTTTTGTTGTATCTCTTTGTTTTTTAGTATGTCTTGTTTTTTTTTTTACTAGTATCCGGGTCCGCTGTAATTGGACACGGCTGCTGCGGTGTCCCTGCCAACGTTCTTTCTGTTTGTTTTCTTTTGTTTTGTTTTTCTTTTGACGAAGCTAATAAAATACGAAGTGTATGTTAAAGTTGTTTAAATGCCATTATTATTCATTCAAAACATTTCCCCAATTCTGATTGGCTAAAAGCACACACATAATTCACCATAACCAGTTACTGATGACCAAATTTGGAAGAATTTTGTGTTTAACGAGGAAATGACGTCAAAAATGCAGCGTTCGTGCAGGTTAAGGCACCGTTAACCGAGAAGACCTGGGGACGAGGTTGAGTTGTTTTGGTTGTGAAAACAAAAAGTGGCGGACACTTCACTCTTTTCAAGAGTAAGAACTAGGCGAAATAATAGCTAAAAACATGGCAAGAACAGCAAGAACACAACTCGAAGGGCGACATCTGCTATTTGGAGAACATTTGCGGAGCTTAAAAACCCTAAACGTGCACTATCGAAGGTGAACTTAACATCGATCGAGGTAAAAGCATGTTTTAGCTTTGCTTTTAAACTTGGAATTATTTTGAATGAATAAAAAAACAATTATTGAATCCGGCTTTCGCATCAAATGAGGAATTATGGACATCTGGGAGGGTATTATCCGCCTCGGCCTATGGCCTCGACGGATAACACCCTCTCGATCTCCAAAATGCTTCATAAGATACTCAGCCTCATTCATTAATTGTTAAATAATTCATGAAATTAATTTGTATTTGCTATATTGTTCCTCAAGTGAATGAAATACATGTAAAGGCAGATAATATGAGATAACTACATTCAAAGATATAGAAATAAGAGTAGGTTTTCATGACCTGCATTAACTCTGATTGAAATTGGTGGTATGCATTTGTATTTAACAAATAAAAAGGCATATGATATTAGTGACACATATCGAGGCCTAAAATATGGGTCGCTGAAAAGAATAATTGTTAATAGTAGTTTCTCAGTATTATAGATATAGAACAGGTGATGTGACTACTTTTATCAATAGAATCTTAATTTATTTGTTAAATGAAAAAAGCCTCTGCAAGAAATCCACCCGCACATGGTAACTGTTGTAAGTGAATAGTTATTTAATGTTATTCTTATTTTAGGTGGAGGCGGTGGTGGATTTTATTCCAGTGGAAGAAGCTCAACACAGTTCGGAGGTTCAATGGGGAATGGTGGAGAAGGAGGCAAAGGATTTCTTCAGGGAGGAGTGGGTGGAAGAGCCTGGTATTACAATGCTGTAGGCGGGTTTGGAGGGGGTGGTGGCGCTTATGGATGGGGAGGGGGTGCTGGAGGTGGTGGAGGCTACTCTGGGGGAAGTAGCGGGGATAATGAAGATGACTCCTGCGGAGGAGGGGGAGGATCCTATAATACTGGAAAGAATCAGCAGAATGAATGCTGTTATAAAACAGCTGGACATGGTCAGGTGACCATAACATTGATATAGATTACAAACTGTATCCTAGCAAGTAGTGTGGTTGAAGTTCCTAAAATTTAGAGCTTGGTATACCAGTGTAGACATAGAGATTGTTGTCCATGCATTGAAACCTTTATAGTCACTTTTTACCCACTACTAATATATAGATTTAGCCACAGCTAAAAGCGAAGCTCCCATTGATAAATTTAGAACTTAAGAGCCCATGACTCTAAATATCGAGAATCGCTGGCCAGGCTAAAAAAATCGAAAATTCTGATAATTTGTCAGAAAAACCCCTTTGGGGAACTATCTTCGAAAAAAATATTTTTAACTTTCAAGAATCTATAGTGTTCGAGAAAATGAGGAAAAACCAAAATAGCGTTTTTTACCTAATTAATTATGCAAAAATTAGAGTAAAAATGGTCTACTTTATCGCGTCGGTACCGAGGCAAGATTTAAAGCTATAAAACAGAAATATTTTTGTTTAAAAGCATTTTATCTTTTCTTTCTATCCATGGTATGTTTTAAACCATAAACACGATTTTGAATTTTTTTTTGATTTTGTACTCCACAAATCAGTTAACTTAAGGGCACATTCATGTGACTTTTGAGGGAAACGCTAAGTGATTTTGGAGTGAAACAAATCTTGTATCGAGTTGATATAGCCTTATATGTACACCCAAAAAATAGTCTTCGGTGACATTTAAGAGCAATAATGGCTCTTGATCACAGCAGATAAGGCGTGGAAAACAAATTCTTGGAAAACAAATCAGGCCAAATTTTTTGCGTTCGACAAGTTTTCAAATTCTTGCCAATAAATCTGGGTGCGTGCAAACCATTCTTTTATTTATTATTTTTTTTTAATACACCACATCTGAGGAGAAGCAGTACTATGAGGCGCTGTTTTTATCATACAGACCTCGTACAAAATGCAGTATTTCACAATTTTCAGTATTTACGGTCAATTAATATCGACTAAAGGCTTTTTAAAGTTCTGTAAGCTTATACCAAACCCAAACCTCATACTAGGTCAGATCAGTGTCTCAGTCAAATCTTAATATAAACGTGCATAAACTAGCTTCATAAACTACGCCGCTGGACTTCCTGAAATTAGATATAAATACAATAATTTACTCAGGCTTACCATATTTCGAGATGCAGCTCCTGAAAGCTATCAAGTAAGGCAAACTTCGCTTGAGCCTTTATAATTCTCGTACGCATCCAGCAAGGTGAAAAACAAAAACGATGCCATCGGAAATGGGATTATCGGCTTTGACGAGCGACGCATTTCTCAAGCAAAAACCCAATAAACAAACCAGCCATGAATAAGAGAAGACTCTTGATAGCAGCTGTATTTCATTTTTTACATCCAGTGAAAAAAGGCAGTTAAAAACATCACAAGTTGACTCAAAACTCTGTCAGCTTCAGCTGTCAAAGTAAACAACTTTCAAGATGCTGCATAAATTTTACGCATGAACTCACCTGTCAAATTTTAACCCATCAGAGCATAAAAATTGGACGTGAAGCGTGACCAACACGTGACCATGATAAGAAAAGATCTTCCCCGCCTGTGTTTTAAAAAAACTGGCTGAATTTTTGCGTCTGAGGTCAGTTTGAAATCAAAATCGTAATAGTGCGGGGCGATACTGACATAAACACAACATATTTGATATGAATTAAAACAAATAAACTTGAGCCTGCGATCATTGGAAAACGAGTAAATTGTCAGCGGATAACTTGATGGCTTGAGACCTGAGCCCGCGATACGGTTAGGTGACACTGGTCAGCGAATACCCTGTTTTCACAGCTGTCAATTGATGACAACATTGAAGTGCAATCAGCTTTCTCCTGGACTCCCAAAGTAGCTAGAACGTGTGAGAGTAAACATTGGTATGCTTGTGGTGCGAACCGACGGGCAGCGGGCGGGCGGTGTACGGTTACGTGATTACCAAATTTTCTGGGATGGGTAGATTTACTTACCCAGGTGCTCCGTAGGCGCGCTTCGCGCGCCAGAGCTCCACTAAAAATAATAAAAATGAAGCCAGGCAAAGTGCAGCGCTTATAAGACCGATAGGTACGGGACGACAAAGGCCAGATATCAAAGTAAAGACTTTTCTCATCACTGGACTGACCGTCAGTAGAATTCCCTCTTACTTGGAATCACATAAACTCTCCATCTTGAAAGGCGAGAGTAGCAGAGGGGTATGCCGGTCTCCACTTCCGAGCACCAAGTGTGAACATTACGTAAGCTCTCTTTTGTCCATTGTGTAATTGCATTGAATATTTTTACCACGTCTTATCGTGCTGTGAAAATCTCAAAAATTGTATCGTAATTGCTGAGTGATCTTGTTCTGGATACAGTGTATAGTCTCCGTTCTGACAGCAATAATAGTGCTGTCATTCCCAAATTTAAAAACTTTAACAATCCTTGGGCGACCGCGCTTTCGTTGCTCCTGCGCCTAAACTGGAAAGGTTTACATCTGCGATGGAATGGCCAGATCTGGTGTTTAAGACTTATATTTTTAGTAAGGCTTGTTCTTAGTTAGGTTTATGTAATACCTGTCCACAATGCATTATCAAGTTATTGCCCATGCAGGGATCCAGAAAGGGGAAATTCCGAGGAGGCATGCAAGTAGCTCATGCGTGTACAAAGGCGAGCATTTACAGTGACCCAATTTTACAGTTACATAAAATTATACAGCTGGAAACTAGGCTGGAGTTGACCTTGTTTTGATACAACCCTTCCTGCTTTATTACGTATAACGTGTTGTTCGTTAGTTAACTAGTATTTTTAAGCATAGTTTCCATAAAAAAAGGAAGGAGGATTGCATCAAAAGGTCAAACCTCAGCCTAACGTTCACTTAAAGTGTAGGATACTAAGTTCACGACTGTAAAATAGCCACGGTCTGCCTAGTATTAGGAATAACATGATAACGGCCTATGATTTGAATAATTGATTGTTCGACTGCAATTAAAAGTAAAGAACATAGAATATAAGCACCCTTCGAAAACAGTCACATTTCCATAGTCTTTAAACTTCAATGATCGTTTACTCGAATTAATAGAAGAAAGAATCAAATGAATGTCATTTATGCTCCATGTTCCTTTAGATATTATTGAGTCAGTTATTGCTGTTGGTGGAGTCTCACTTTGGGTGAGCTCTGTTTCTCTGGGATACCCAATAATGACAATTCCAGTTTGGGATAAATTTGGCCACAAGAGTGACCCTATATTTAACTTTAAGCACATCAAGCTATGGGAAAATCCAAATACACAAGAAGATTTATCCCAGCAAAGGTGAGGGCACACCCGCCATCCGGGAGATGAAAGTGGAGCCAAAGGGAAGGAAAGGGAGGGAAAATGTTTTCCAACTTTCTTGTGTTGCAGTGAGCAGAGAGGCCTTGTGCCCGGCTCTCATGTCATAAAAACACAGTAACACCCTCTCCCCAGAAGCTGGAGAAATGACGCATTAATGAGTCACATTAACCATAAAACCATTTAATTCTTTCAGAAATAAATTTCCTGTATAGCTGATTCAATAAAATTGTTTTGGGCCCTGGTAATCGATATTGCTTTGTCGTCACTCAAGGAAAACATTGTATGCCCAAATTGTATGCGCAAATGCCAAAGCAACCTTTATTGGTCTTCATATCGCAATAAGCGAGCATAGTAGAAACAGGTTAAATGGTACTCAGCCAGTACTTCTTGCTCTTTGCCTCCTCTTCACTTGCTTTGATTTCTTTGCATGTTTCAGCTGGAAGCTCAGGAGTGAAACCAAGAGGACCACAAGGAAAATGTTCCGTTAATTATGTAATGGTTATTCTCAGGGGCGTAGCTAGGGGGGAGTTCTTGGGTGCCCCTCATCACCCTCCTTTATGAGATTATTGTTTTATGTCTCCATAACTCAGGAGTCGAAAACGCGTTAAATCCGAAAACTCAATGTGCAATAAATCTGGTAAATAGGCTTGTCCCTTCCCACCCTCATTGCTCCTCCAGAAAATGCCAATTTTGGCAAAGCACAGCTGCGTGGCGTTCGACATGTTAATCTGGTAAGTTCCCACAGCTTCATGTATACAAATGTAGCAATCATCGCAGAAATCTGCGCTCAAACGCTTCAAAGCTAAATGCCTTCAAAGCAAACCTGGTCATTTATCAGTGGACTCATACAAAACAGAAGAATTGCGCTTATTTGATTTATATGAAATGAATAAATTCACTTATCATAAGCCCGTATGAAGTGCAGGATGCATTATTAACTACTATACGAGAGAGTTCTTCTGCGTGGAAGACGAAAAAAGGACATGCTCATGCCTGATACATTGTAATTGTTTTTATACGGTTAACGGCAGAACGCTTTAAAACATAACAGAAACTGCATCGGCTGGTAATTGCGGGAATAATTACGGTAAGAAAAAACAAATTAGTTAATGTCTGCAAACGAAACTCGAACCTGCCTAAAAACCTCACAGATACGCTACTCTTGCTCGCTAGACCTGTAGGCAGTCTATCGAGAGGCTGTTACCTTGGCGCTATTTTGTGTATCGGTGCCTTTACAGATCATTGTTAGTGATATTTTATCTATATACATTTCTTTTATTTTAGGAAATCGAACACAATTTATGTAGGTAAACATAAGGATTAGCACCATTTACAACAGTCTGACGGTTTTTATCGTTTTTTTTTTTTACGATTTTGTCGTGGTGCAGTAAAGTAAGAGACCGTGAGTCACTTTTATTTCAATTGGCTGCTAATCGTAATTAACAATGCCGTTGAAAACCGCTGCAATGCATCTTAAATCACACAAAAACCTTTTGTAAACGGTCAGTGAAACGTCGACAGTGTCATTTTAACAAACTTCAAGTGTGCTGCAAAGTTTAACTGAGTTGTAACTAAAAGTTTCAGTCTTTCATCATTGTTGGTATTTCAGCGAGGTATAAAAAGTCCACAGTCTTGTAACTCCTGAGAAATAACCTTTGGAAATGGTCACAGAACTGATCTTTTTATAATTTACGAGTAATGCCACGTTCAAGAACGCCTTTCTCTAACCTCCTGGACACGATGTGCAAAAATGTTCTCTTAGGCTATAGTAAGTCTGGACGTCCTCGGTGACGCCTGTGACTTGGTCACAGACCAGTATTTTCAAGCGATAAATGTGTTGAAAGATAACTCTCTAAAAGAGAGTGACCACAATTTCGTGACGTTGACACCTTCCGTACAATCTTGGACAAAATAGATGGGAAATTTGTACCCCACCCCCCTCCCCCTCTCCCAAATCAAGGATGAGAAAATAGCGCGTTTTGGCTTTTGCGCGGTTTGATCCCTGATTTAGGGGGATGGGGATTTGCTGATCCATTTTATTCTGTCAAAGATTTTAGCTACGGCCCTGATTCGAAATGAAATTGTCGGCATCAATTCGATGACCATTAATAGAACCTTTGAGATATCATTAATATGCACGTTGGTGTAGTTTTTTCAAAGACTTTTCTATTGTGCCCTAAGATACAAACGATCTTGAAATCACTAATTCAGCGAGAAATTGCACTAGACTTGGGCCACATCTACTCATGAGAACAAGATTTTTGAGCAAGTATAGAGTGTTTTCACATGACGTCACGGCGGCCATATTGGTGTCCCAAAACAATGAAACGGCGGCCATGTTGATGTCCCAAACCAGTCCTGTTGGAGTTGAACTCCTCTCTTATGCAAACGCTTTCTTTTGTTCCAATAAATTTGCATAGATAATGACCACGTGAGTGAAAACAATCTATACACCTATTTCAATTGAGGTTGCTGCCATGAAACATGATGCATGATGCGTGATGATTCGCGTTTCATGGCCTGCGGATCTTTTGGTAATGATTGTGCACGCCTATACTCGGCAACCGATAAAATAATGAAGACATGCAAATTAACAGCTGTTTGAAAGTACTAACAAACAATAAGAACGCAGTGAAAATGAGTTTTCAGCTCAAAAAGATACCGAACTGATTCTCAAGTGCAAGCGACCTGAAGAATTTCATTGTGACAGAGAAATTAAGAGCCTTCAACGTGGACAGCTTTGAAATAGGCTTTTGGGGTCCTCCTTCTTTCATGTACCTTGTGTTGTAAATCTTTCAGCCCTAATAAATACTAAAACTCGTAAAGCAATTTAGGTTTTTTTATTATTATACACAAGCCTCATAATAGGGACCTTAAAATCTGAGGACAGCGGCAAAAACTTTCCATTAAAAGTGAATTCGCCTTCTTTTAATCTTCATCACGATTATTCCAACTCTCACTTTGTCAAATGTAGGTGACCTCTCTTTAAGAGCTGAATTCCTAAGAAGTTAAGAAAGAGAGGGAAAATTTCGTCTTCGCAGTGTTGACGTCCTCCATAAACGTGAAAATTAGGCATTTTCCCGTCGTGGTCGTGTATTGACAGCAACGAAATGTACAACAAAGCCTGATGCACGTGCAGAGTTGTTGTTTTGCTTTATTGACCAACTGCTTTTTGACGTTCTTCAAGGGTTGCTGTCTCTATCTTACCGTCTTCTTTGCGTCCACTTAACCCGAAACAAAATAACAAAGTATGTAGCGCCTTGGAGTCTGGATATTCCATGATGAAAACCGGCGTGTTCCTCTGAATACCCTCAAAAATGCCGAAACCAAATTGCCCTCCGACGGAGGTGTTCCGAGTACGCGACGCAGGCATATTTGACAAACTGTGCTTGGTCCCATACTGCACCTACTGTAGGCTATGAAACATAGATCTTGAACCATGCATCATGTTTCACGAGAGCAACCTTAATTGAAACTGGTGTATATGATAAGTTCTCCTTTCTTCTTAGAGCTAGCCTGACAGCAAGCTCTCCATTTAAAGATAGCGTCTCCTTTCGCTTACTGCTCTCGCGTGAGCGAAATAATATATTGTTAGAGCAAAATACTTGTTTCTGAGTTTATTTTAGGATCATATCTTGACTGTTATTTCTTCATTTGGGATTTGTATTTCCTTATTTCATTTCACTTCTTGTTTATTTATTTTTTACTATCTATATTTAGCAATTAATGAATGAGGCTGAGTAGGATATGAAGAATTAAGCAGATCGAGGAGGCCGAGGTGGATAACACTCCGAGGTCTGCTTAATTCTTCATATCCTACGAAAGCCGAATTCATTAATTACTTTATTATTCATTCAAAATAATTCATAGTTTAAAAACATAGCTGAAACGTGCTTACCAGCATCGATGTTAAGTTCATCTTCGATACTGTACGTGTATAGGTTTGTCCAGCTCCGCAAATATTCTCCAAATAGCAGATGTCGCCCTCCGGATTGTCTTCTTACTGTTTTTGCCATGTTTTTAGTTATTATTTCGCCTAGTTCCAGCTGTAGTTCTTACTCTTGAAACGAGTGAAATGTCCGCCATTCTTTTTTTTGACAACCAAAACAACTCAACCTCGTCCCCAGGTCTTCTCGGTTAACGGTGCCTTAACCTGTAGCGGGCTGTATTTTTGACGTGATTTCTTCGTTAAACACAAAATTCTTCCAAATTTGGTCATCAGTAACTGGTTATGGTGAATTATGCGTGTGCTTTTAGCCAATCAGAATTGGGGAAATATTTTGAATGAATCATAATTATGTTTATTTATTCCATTAAGATCTTATCAGTCGAGGAAAATGAACACGGTGACTCAGTGTGCATAATAAGAAGCATGTCGTCCGGTTTGGACCTTGAGTAAAGCGCTTTCCATGCTATAACCCTGACGGTACTGTGGCGGACAAAGTGGATGAAGGACAAAATTCATTTTGTGGTTGTGTATGTGATAAAACACATCCAGCTCAGTCTGTTTCTGCACACATTGAACTATGGTCTGAAATGATTACTAAGGAGCTTTTAAGCACTGAACTTGAATAATGGATTCTGATCCACGGTGCATGTTTTCGGTAATGAAGACAGAGAAAAATGCAATACACGCACTACGATGTGAGGGGAAACTTACAAGTGTTGGGGAAAAACTTGCAGGGTTAATTTAAAGGAAAGAAGACAAAATTCATTTGAAACGGAATACAATCAAATCTGTCAAGGCTTGCGATGCTTTTCCTTTCAGTAACAAAATCATCCGCGTAAGCTACTGTGCGATAGCTTACATGCACACATCTTTGTTTCTCTTTCCATCTTGCACTCATGATTCCTTTCGTTTTTCTCCATCTTTTTTCTCTTTTACGATCTTTTATAACCTAACTCTGTGCCTTTGTACTGTTAAGTAAACGTAAAGCCCCATGCAAACTGACGCAACATTGTTTCCAGCCAACAACTCCCAACATTTTTGGATGCTACATGTTGCGTCCGTTTGCACACCCTGTTGCATGTTCTTGCGTGTTGTTGGGAGTTGTTGCATCCTTTTGCACACCAATCACCAACAATGTTGAGAGTTGTTGCATCTGCTTGCACGTAGCTTTTATAAGGCTTGTTTTTGGTGTAAATTGTTAATCACGGTTAATAATATAAAGTGTTTTAAAAACATTTTTTGGAAAAAAAAATGTGCGCATGTTGCTAGTGAAGACAGGTTTTATACAATTAAAAGATTCGTCTTTTTTTTTTTTTTTTCCTCACTCAATGCTCAATATTCCAATAATCGTGGGTCTTATACATGTACCTGCATATGCAAAGTTGGTTATTCTGGAAACGGAAACACTTCCAAAGGTGATACAGCAGCTTTTGCAGTAAGACTGATTTTAAGTTTTGAGTCAAAAGGGTCATTGCTATAAGCTTTACGAATATTTACCTGGCCTCGGTGCTCTACACAGTTACAAATCTTGGTCCTAAACTGAGGATTGATCCGTGATGCAATCGTAAAAGACCCTTCACACCCATGTTCACTAATTAGTTTCAGGGGTATCCGACGATATCTAATATGGATTTATGAATGCAACAATTTCATTTCTAAATTTCCACCTTCAGTTATTGAAAACCATTGAATGAACTTCCCTGGAAAGCTCCATCTAAAAGGATGTGACAGAAGGGTACTTAGATGGATGCATCTTATCCACCCTCCCCGAAAAGACAACATCGGTCGTGTTAGATGCGCTAATGTTTCTTTTTAAAAGAAAAATGGTTCGACGTTATGAAGAACGACATCAGTAGTATGACTTCATTCAAATGGTATAGTGAATTTGTTAGGAAAAATGCGGGATAAGGCTTTATCTTCTGCTTGAAATTGTTGCTGTTTTATGAAGAAGCATTTATTTGATGTATAAGTCAAACAAATAAAGAAATACCTTTTAAAAAAAAAAAAACAGGACTATTTCAATTTGCAAACTTTTCTAGAACGGAGTATAAAAAATTGGCCCATTTCTAGAACGGGGTTTCAGTTTTGGGGCGAGGTGAAAACAGGATCTATAAATGCAAGGATCACAAAATAATGTCAATTATTGACCTTTCATTTCTTTGTAGAACTTGAAATTAAAGCCATTATAGCATACAACTCGTTCGACCACATACCATGACGATGAGTAACTTATAATTAGTTAATTCAGTTTTAAGATTAATTCATTCATCCATTTACTTCTTTCTCAAAAACTTAATATGGCAAGCGATTTCACTTTCAATATTTTTCAAAACTGCAGCAACCACAAACATAGTCTTCTGTTAGATTTACCATAATATTAATCTGAAAATGACAAACTAATTACACACGAGATGATCCACCTACTTGCGGCTTAGCTGAACTGTTTCAGAGCCCGCCTTCCTTTTTTGATACTTTCTGAAGTTCTAAATTAGAACTTATAATTATATTCGAACAAGGACCCGTTTGCAAGAGTAAGTATTTATTTTTCTTAAAATTTTGAGGCAGCAACTGCATTAAGCTAATTAAACACCCGATATTGAGTTGCATAAAGT
This sequence comes from Porites lobata, assembly GCA_942486035.1. NCBI lineage: Eukaryota > Metazoa > Cnidaria > Anthozoa > Scleractinia > Poritidae > Porites > Porites lobata. The sequence continues at coordinate 278,067 of CALNXK010000254.1, forward strand.
GAAGCGCAAGCTTGCTTAAAGTAGTATTTTGGTTCAGGTTTCAAATAATATTTTCAAGAATCGTCAGTCACGATAAGTTTCAAGTGAGAAAGGGAAATAACCTGCAAAAATAGTTGCGCTATCAAAACCCTTACAAACAGTAAAGTCACCAACTGCGTAAAAGGAGGCGACTTTCGGCCACATCCTTAGGAAGAGAGATCCTTTATGGTGCATGCTGCCCAAAAATACCAGGTAGGTGATGTCCAAAAATCACTAAGGTAGACTATATATCCAAATATTCCGTTACCCTCTGAGAATATTTTTCATGAATTAGACTATTTATGCTTGTATACCTAGTTTGACAGTAAACCATACTCTTTAATGACGACACCTATCAATTTGGTTTTCTAAATCGCGGAGCCCAAAATGTTTACGCTGATCGAGTACATCCTCCGAAACCCTCCAGTTAAGAACAAAAGCGGTTAAATGTGAACATGAGGTTTATGTGACGAAAATTGCCAAAATATATAAACATAATTATATTTCTTTGAAATGGCTAATTCATGAGGGAAAGATCGACATGCGTCGTGTCCAGCTAAAGAACTCGAACTTTTTAATTTATTTTGTACTTTTCTTCAGAAATTGCAATACTAAAAAGGATATTGCACGTATTTAACGCTGAAATTCTTAGTTAGCTAATTCCGAAATGTTATCTTTAAAATGACATGAAAGCCTGTATATAACTCAACTTGATTTTATCTCTCTCTTTTACCCCCTCAGAGGGGGTGACATCCAACCCCCCAGCCCTTGTAAGTCCGTTGTTAAACTTGGTGCCAGCAAAGAAATTACTTTTACTAAAACAAACAAATATAATTATGTCCAGCTAGAGTCATGACTTAGAGTTAGAAACAACTGCCAGGCTGAACAGTTTTGAAACCTCATTGAGTACAACTCGCAATGGGCTTCAATTCGCCACTTTAGAAACGAGGAGGAACTGGAGCCAAAATTTGTCCCGCAATTGCTTCTGGGATCGTTACTGGGGACTTACTGGTCAGCTATTGTGTGTTTTCACTTGACGTCATGGCGGCCATATTTTTGTCCCAAAACAATGAAACGGCGGCCATGTCTGTGTCCCAAACCACGCCTGTGGGAGTTGAACTCTTTTCGTATGCAGACACTTTCTTCTGTTCCAATAAATTTGCATAGATGCTGGCCACGTGAGTGAAAACACAGAATAGACCTATTCGGCTAACTCAATGTTGTACCCAATTCAAATCTCCCGGGGTTAAATTTTTTTGTGTAATGTATTTGCATTATAATGTGACACTCACATTTAAATGATATGGAAATTGGTGGCCTCTCTTTATAAGCCTGGTGGTTTCTTGAGGTCTCCTTGCCTAACAACCTGCTGTATCCTATAAAATTTGCTGTAAAAAAACGGCTAATGAAAATGATGATGATGATGATGATGATGATGATAATGATGATGATGATGATGATGATGATGATGATGATGATGATGATGATGATGATGATGATGAGGATGATGATGAAGGGTTTGAATTGGTCACAACATTGAGTTAGCTGAATTGGTCTATGCCAATTTCTTCCACTGTCCCTAGTAACAGCTCCTGAAGTCTTTGCAAAAGTTAACCCAGTCCAGACTCCTTCTCCGGCGTTTCTAAAGTAGTGAATTGGAGTCCATTACGAGTTGTAATGAGGTACCTTTCTTTTGCATGCACATGCTGTATTATTTCAGTGTTTCCTGAATCTGACTCACAGAGGTTTTTGTGATGGAATAAAATATTTTACCATAACTAAAATTCTCGCACGATGATTAGTCGAGAGCTATTTTCCATAAGAGTACAGACCAATTCAAAGACCATGGAAATGACGTCATGGTGGCGCAATTTGTTTCTTTCTTTCTCGCGCTAGCGATTCTCCAAGAAACTTCAATGGAAATGGACGTCATGAAAACTTTCAGTGTCACTATGAACTTTGCATTGGAACCACTAGCCAACATAACATCGCGCTCGAGATTCTCCGAGAAACTTTTGATATTGTTGTAAGAGCAATTTCTTATTTTTGGGCTGTATTTGGAGAATTTTAAATCATTCATTTTTTTATTATTATTCTTATTTATTTATAGTTTTTTTATATATTCATATTCATTTATTTATTGCTAGTCTGAGTGAGAAGAAAAGTCTAGGGCAATATTTTCCTTAGTCAAAACAAACAAATTATTACATACTTCAAAATTGACGAGGTGATGAATCCTGTAGAAAAAAAAATTAAAATAATTATGATGATTTGTACAAAGTTAAGTCCATTCATTCAAATGTTAATTGTCTTAGTCAAAATGCAAAGAAAACAAAACAACCTCATTTCTCCGTGTTAAGATTGTAATCTTACACAGTGATCTTGATGCTGCTTGAATGGTTGACATGGCAGCAGTTCATATTGGAGTTATGGATGCACTTAAGTTTCACATCTAGCATATGTGATTCTGAACACTGATTGACCAGATCTACTCTTTCATTTAAGGCCTGATATCACAAGCAACACAAGCATAACCATGAGGCTAAGTAAAAGATTGAGCTGTGGTCATAACCGTAAGCATTAACGCTAAAATAGTTAAAACTTGTGCATCCTCCTTCTTCACATGTTATTTGCTTTTAATTAGGAATTGTTTGACATGAGCACAAGTCACAAGTACAAATATGAGTGTTTAATAAAGAGGGGGTGATAAAAGAGGCAAACTCCTCTTTTCCAGCCGAGTTTTCTTTAATCAGTTCTTGATGGCAACATTAGAGGTACCCAAATTCTATGCTTCGTACCGTTTATAAAACGAGCAGGAGTGTATTATCAGGTTTAAAAACTTGAGGTAAAGCTGACAGATTTTAAACTTGATAATACACGACCGAGAGTTTTTCGAACGGCTTCAAAATTTCTGATATAGATCAACTGATTCTTGCACCAAGAATGAGGTTATTTTGGTCTAAAAGATTCGACGTAAAGTTTAGCCTGTCTTTATCAAATATAAAGACACTCATTAAATATTAATTTCTTTTGTTTTTTCTTTATGAATCATTAATGAGTTTTTGAATGCGAGTTAAATTCACGGCCTTAAGCTGACGCTTAGAGAAAGTGAGAATATCCATACACAGCCTTAATGCTAAGTTCCATACCCCACATTGAATTGGGAAAATAAGTAATAATGAAATAAGAAAGATAAGGCCATCCCCTATTTTTTCGTTTAGTGTTGAATGTGTTTCCTGATGTTGGGTCAATCGGTTGGAATGAAAAAAAATAATAATAATAAAAAAACGCAAGAAGTCTCAGAATAGGAGGCCCTGGTAACCCAGGATGACGTTAAAAGTTTATTCACATATTTGGATTAACAAAATGCACAATGTACTGTAAAAAATGTTCCTGTTTTTGGTCCTGTTTTTCCCATGCTGTTACTATGCTCACTTTTGAAATTAAAAGAATTTCAAGTGAAAAATGGTTGAACTATGTCGTTCCTTTTTTTTTTTTTTTTTTTTTTTTGAAATGCCAAATAGTTGGGTCTAAATGGAGAAAAAAAAAGAGTATGGCCCAAGATAAAGGGGGAAATTAAAATCAGCTACTAATTTTACGATGGCGTGAATTAAACATGACTAGAAATAGACCTCCTAAGCTTGTCTTATTCATATGCATGTGTATGTATTACAAGACAAAGGGGCAAATTCCCCTAGGGTCTTGGGAAAACAAAACACACAAGCTAAAGAGGTCTATAAGAGACATATCAGCCCTCAGTCTCCGGCATTAATAAAACAAAATAGCGATCAGCACTAAAGGAAATTCACTGAATTTATGGTAGGGATTTGAAGTTACCTCTGAAATCGTTTCCACACATCATGCATGAATTCACGCTGAACCTTCTACGGTGAGCATCGATTTAAGGCACGGTCCTTCTCCTCCAGGAAAACGCTCAGATCAGCCAGTTTTGTTCGTCTTAAGTTCAGCTCCACAGTCGTCGTGTCACATTGCACGCCATGAAGTACATACGGGTAGCGAGTAAGCTGGCAAGAGTTGTAAAGGAAATTAACCTTGCAATTTTGACACTAAAAATTGACAACAAGTTCTTGAAGTCACCAACTGCAACTATTACTGAAATGTCCGAATTTGCATTCTTCAACTTTAACAATATCCCCACTCGTTCAAATCCTGTGAAAATTCATCTCAATTTACCGGCTTTTTGCTCTTTCATTTTCAAAACAACAATTCTGATCAGCGGTATATGTTTGAAAGTAAAAACGTCGTGTTTTTATCTCCATTAGTCGCACTTGCACAAAAGGCCTACCACGTGATGGCTTGACGAGCCAAAGAGAGGCTGAGAAACTTGCCGCGATCAGCGGCAAAACTAATTAGAGTCACGAACAAGCAATTTGCGGATGGTTAGATTCCTAATCTCCTTCAAATGACGCTTGTTACTGCGTCACCAACATAAATCAAAAAACAATTTGAGAAGAACAGAGTTAACTGTTCCTTACTGCATGCACTGTTTTCCAACACGTTTCAAAAGAGGAAATTTCAGTTCATGATATACATTTTTTGTTATTTCTTTTAGATGTCGACGAATATGCATGTACTGCCTCTTCTCCCCTCTGTGATGTCAATGCTCCATGTTCGAACATTCGTGGGTCTTATCTCCATAGCTGCAGATTCAAATTTGATTATTCTGGAAACGGAAAAACTTGCAAAGGTTTGCGGAATTTAGAGAGTCGAGATTCAAGCGTTGTTTCAAGTAAAAAAGGTGTTACTTTGCTTTGCGAATTCAGTTTGCTTGGGGATAAAGTTTTTCTTCTTCGTTCAAATAGTACCGGTAACTTAATTCAAAAGACCAAAAATCAGCTACAATAATGCGAAAGGTCTGTTAGCGTCGATGCTATAACACTGAGCATACTAGCAATCCCTGTAAATTTCGCACGCAGAAACGGGTCTAGACGCCAATTTTGCGTTGTTAATTTTCATTGTGGTAAAACAATTTCGTGCCTCTGCTGTTTATTTTCAGACATAAACGAGTGCACTGATGATTACTCTCCTAGCTGTCACGTCAATGCTGTTTGTCAAAATACTGTGGGCTCACACACGTGTTCATGTAAAGAAGGAAAACAATGTCATGCTAAGAACAGTTTCAAACAAATACAGCAAAAGAGACTGAACGCCATTTTTTACCTCTTACACTGAAACTCTTTTTCCAGTATAGCGTCGGCTCAAAATTTCCCAGTTTTTCTCCCCAACTGAAGTGTTGCAAGTAAAAACAAGTTTCGATTCATAATGAATATTTTCCCATAGATAAAGAGGGCGAGGTTTGTTATCATTGATGTTAACTTGTGTTAATGGCATGTTTACTGGGCCAAAAAATATTTGTTTCTCACCCTCCCTTGTTCTCTTCCAGACATAAATGAGTGCACTACTAACTCCCATAGTTAAGACGTCAATGATTGCACATCACTCAAATAGGAAGAAATTAATATCTACTTATACTAATAACCTGAAACGTCATTTCCACTTTTAGACGGGGTAAACGAGGGTTCTATATACCAATGTTCACAGCTGTGATGTCAACCCGTTCTGTACCAATAGCCAATGATCATACTCCGGCGCATGTAAATCTAGATAATTCAGGGAATGGTAGAACTTGTCCTCTTAGTAAGAAATCATCTACGCTTATCTCAACATGTGCCTGCTTCCTCTGGATTCGGGGATGGAGAAATCTCTTTTGCTCATGTGAAAGAGACGATCATGCTTGTCGTCTCACTGAGGGGTAAAGACATGGTAAATTTTAGCGTCAATTTGGGTGTTATGAACGGAAAGCTAATGTTTTTCCCCATAAAGATATCGATTGTTAGTATAAAATGTCTCTAGTGCTCGCATTTTAAAATAGTTAGTCAATTCAGACATTTTCCAAGTCATAAACACTACAACTTAACGCCTAACAGCAGAATACTTGTAATGAATAGAGGTAAATGCAGTTCAAGACGCCCAAAGTACACCCACGACTGGAGACCGAGCCTAGAGCTGACAGTGTGTGGCTACAAAGAACCACCCTCACCCAACTCATCTACAAATTAAAATTCATAAGAATGCCTCGCTGACTATATATGTCAAATCACTGTACGTTGTTGTTGGCTAGCGTAAAATTCTTTATAGTGACCACTTTAATTAATAAGTGATTGTGAAAAGGGATAAGCCGTGAAATGTTTACAGTGGAACCTCGATATAACGAACCTCTATCTATGAAATCCTTGGTATATATATTTAAAAAAACGAATGCGAATGTTCTTAGTCAGTCCTGAGTCAGTCCATCATCATTAAATAGTAATTGTTAAGTATTGTTATTATTATCATTATTATTATTATTGTTGATTTGTTTGCATGTACTCGAAACAGCGTTCTATCAGAAAAAATATGAAACGGCAAACTGATCCATAACGGCAAGGCGATTAAGAGTAAAATTTAAATCGCGTTCTTCAAGTGGCCCTCGTCTTCGAATCTAAATGCCTCTAATATAATTATATTTGGTGGTAGTGGTAAGTTCTACTCCAGCGGAAGAAGTTCAACTCAGTTTGGGGGTTTAATGGGAAATGGCGGTGAAGGAGGCAAAGGATTTCTTCAAGGAGGAGTGGGCGGAAGAGCCTGGTATAACAATGCTGACACAGGTTTTGATGGAGGTGAGGGTCCATATGGAGCCGGAATTGATGCTGGCGGAGGGGGAGGATACTCTGAGAGAGGTTGCGGGGAGAATGTAATGAGTCCTGTGGAGGAGGGGAAGGATCTTACAATACTGCAAGGAATCAGCGAAATGAATGTTGTTACAATACAGCTGGACGTGGTCAAGTGAATATAACATTAATATGAACAACATTTTCTACTCTGACTTAATTTTTACCTAGAGCTGCTTACTATACCGTTATCTCAATTATGCATTGAGTTTAAAAACATACTTTTGATTTCTTCACAAGGTTCATTTTAATTCCATATTGAGATTTATAATAAAAAGAGACTAGGTGTACGCTTAAATATCGCTGGAATCATGACTAAGGCCCTGTTTATCCGGGTGAAAATTGCCCTAATTACGATCTCTTCCCTGTGTACACTCGCCTACCCGAGCTACCCTGGGTAAGCCAACTCTTCCTTAAAACAACTTGGCGAACCGTTTACATGAGAAACATAACGTTGGCTCAGCTCAAAGAGTCACCCACCTTATTGGCCGGTCACCTTTTTTTATAGTAGGGTCACGCTAGTTCTGAATTTATAACTCCTGATGAACAATGTTTAAAATACACTTGACTTGTACTCGTTGATATAATTATACAAGCAGTGTTTTTAATTTGGGACCTTTTTGCAGTATACGAAGACAAAATTTATTGATGCGCAACAGCAATAATATTTTTCAATTTTCGTCCGTTAGAATAAACAAAACCAGGTGTGGCCTAGCGATACTAGGTTGGTGATTCAACTGAGAAGAACTGCCGCCCCTTGCTCCTTGCCAATTAAAACTAGCTAGTAAAGAGTTTAATTTTAAACACTGGAGGTTAAGAAAATAGAGCAAGTCTTTACATGTTCTTCAATGCGTGATCAACGTTACAAAAAAAAAAAAAAAATGGCATGGTCGATAACATGTTTTCATCTGCCGAAGAGTGTCAGTCAGTCTGAAGAGGAGCTGGCGCAAACTAAGTTCTTTGTTCTTCTATGGTAGACAATTAACTTTAATTATCAACTGTTCATAAAACTGAGAATTGTAAAGGTTGTAAGGGAATAGTATGGCCATGTTTAACTGATAAAGAAAGTACATTGAGCCAAAGAATTATCCGTAGGATTAAATATACAGGCACCTACGCGTTAAATCGCGGAAGTCAGTAATTCTGTGACCTTTCGGCATCGAGCAGGTTGCAGAACAATATTGTTCTTGCAGAATGATCGAATACAGATTTCAACGTGATAAAAAACGGGTAGTCATAGCTATATTTGCGTCGTGAAAAAAAACGCAGATCACACCATGATTTCCTATACGTCTACCGCTTGAATAACCTGCACTAGGGAGCTGAAAGGTGAACGTTTCGAATATCTAGATTCAAAATTTGGCGTTTCTAAACCGTTTACCTATTTACGTATATGTATTTTTAAACGCTGCACCTAGACACATCACTGACTATATATAGACTGTGGTATTGTTAGTATGCACAGTCTCCACTCCAGCTCATTCTTGCCAACCTTGTGCATTTTATAATTCAATATAAAGCTAAAAGAACCTCGAATTAGAACATCATGGCGTTTTGAGGATACCTAGATCACCCCATAAATGAGAACCTTAAGGTCTTGACTCAGCCTAAGCTCAAAAGGTGAGATTCCCATAAAAAAATAACAATAAATATACAGTTATTTCGAGAAAGGTTGTCGGAAAAAATGTGCACGCGACAATTCCGAAAGGTAATATGGGATATGATCAATACACTGTTCCTAACGACTGTAGCTGTCGAACCTACTTTGTTTGCTTTCCTTTGGCAATCCCAAACGTAACATCGCAAACATCCCGTATCATTCTTTCAAATTTTTTTGATCTGACCAGTGCACTCAAAACCACCCACAATAGCTGTCGGGATTGTCGCGTGCACTTTTTCCGACAACCTTTCTCGAAATAGCTGTAAACAAGTACTTTAGACACTGCATACACAATTAATGACGTCTTTCCAACTACACTTTACTTAGTAACATGCAAGCACTCCTTTAAATTAAGTAGTCGATAAGTCAACGTTAATATAAGGGTATTCTGAACACAAGAATGTCCTTCGCCTAAAAAGTAAGTCAAAAATATTTTGTTTGCATGTGCGTTCGTGATTCCAATATTTCAGTTTCAGTTTATGCCCTTCATAAACTGCGGTTTCATTTTGAGCACTTTAGTTGTTAAGCCATGTCAAACTGGTGTCACTTTAAACAAACGTTGACATGAACGTGAAAGCTTATTACCAAGAAGGCTCTAAGCTTTCTGTTTGGCACAGTAACAGAAAAAACAAACAATGAAACGTAACACTTGAGGAATCTTTGGAGGGAGGGGATACCGATGTTAGTATAAACCACTGGATTAGGAAAGAAAGGGTGTTTTTGCCTTCAATTTAGATAGCATCTTTTGGGACCTGGTGACAATCTGAAATACCTCCTCCCACAGTTTGCTTGGTTCCCTCTCACATTGTTAAGTCAGTTGCATGTCTGGACAGGTCGATAGATCCAACACGTACAAAAATGCGTGCTTTGCATCTCAAATTCACTTTTATACTGGAAGCAGAATGCTTGGAGAGCGCAATATTCTGCTGCTACTTTTTTGCTGTGTATCTTATACGGTGCTCTTTCCCCAGAGGATTGAAGGTAACTTATTGCACTTTATTACGGCAGGTCAAAATATTCCACTCCGGCACCAGCTCACCGATCAGCCCAGGAAAGATGATAAGACAATTTTTAATTAGCTCTCCTATCCTAGGTCATGACTTACTCGATTTCTTTCAAGGCGAGTTGTGAAAAGGGAACGCGGTATGATTCTAACAAACTGAACCTATTGTTGTTATTTTAAAGCTTGAACTTTTCAAAGGACAATAGAAATTAATTGGGCCTTTTTCGAAAGAGAAACCAACAAACAGCAAGGAGTTTAGGGGGTGGGGCATATATACGAATCCTGGATTTTAATAAAGTTTGTCAATTATAGTTGCGACTCATTAAAAACCACATTTCGTTTAGAAAATTTTTATCTTTTATCTAGTGACTACTCCTTTTTTCTTTATAGCAGCTAGTTTTAAGGCCGGTAAAGTCAATATTGCTGCAGCGGGCGGAAGCTTGTTCGCTTGCAAGCAGATCTCCTTCACTCAACCTTTCCAGGGTGGAAAAGAAGTGAAAGTCTTAGCCTCATTTGGCCACGCAGCTAACAACTCAGCTCATTCTAATGGTGCTGCTATTTGGGTGGAATCGGAGGATGCAAACCAATTCCGCGCTTGCGTCTATGAATACAGCGACGGATCAAACAAAACAGCGGAATTTAATTGGGTCGCCATGCAATCTGCACCATCAGGGGCGCAGTTAGGAACAACCCTCTTGGACTCCTGGACTACTGGGACAGAATGCAAAAGGATCGACTTTCCCCAGGTTACCTTTTGTTTTCGTTGTTGTTGTTTTTGTTTGTTTGTTTAAGACTACGAAAAAATAGTGACGAGATAAAACCGAATGCAACAAATAACATTATTCGCCACAGCGACTGCGGACGTAAAAATTAAAGTATTAACTCTTTAAGCCCTAAGAGTGATCAGCATCAATTTTCCTTGTAATATCAATGCTTTGTAAAACAGTGTGGTCATGAGAATTAAGGACATGATCACACAAGATGAATATAACTGATACTTCAACAAATTCTCCCCACTACTTCTATTGAAAACGTATAGGGGTATTACACACGAGAATTTGAATTTTGATGTTAGCGTTTAAAGGGGCTATGTCAGCTGGGGAGCATGCGCTCTGAGGTTATGCAAATTACTTTCAACTGTCAAAATTCTATTGTTTTTAACGCGTGACTTTCTCCATGTGCGCTCTGAGGTTATGCAAATTACTTTCAACTGTCAAAATTCTATTGTTTTTAATTAACGCGTGACTTTCTTCATGTTCTCTGTCACGTCCAAGGTTCCGAATTTAGAGAGGTTAACAAGCGAAATGGGTTTGGATAAGGGATATTTCGATAGAATTTATGGAACGTTTCTTCTCTGGTTATGCCAGATCAAGAATAAAATTGTGACGACAATTTTACTTGTAGTTTTGAAGTAAAAACGCATGCCATTCATAAAATGATAAAATAGAGCGCAAACAAAAATTCAACAACAACATATTGTCTTATTCAACAAAATAAATGGAAGTTGTATTTTACAAACGAGCTACTAAAGACGCTAGACCGAAGATAAAGACCAAGACTGCTTCAAATCATTAACAATTAGACTTGTCTGTCGCTACTGATTTTATAATTTAGATGCTGATAGAACAAGAGACCAAGTCTTTGTTTTGATCTTAGGGAAACATACATTATCGCGCAAAATTGTTCGATCGTGCCGAATCACTGCGACGTCGAGAAAAACAGAACCCAGCATCATTGGTATACTACTCCACTATAAGCAGTCCGTTGATAAAAAGGGAAAGTAAACTCTGCTATTTTCCAAAATTATGCTCGAACACAAACAGTTCAAAAACATGGCATTTACAGGATCTAACTCGTACTAAGGTGCCTCTCTAAGTCCGTTGAGAACAATCTGGACGAGCAAACGGTCGTGTTTATCTTTGCCGTGAATCGAGATAAATACAAGAAGGAATCTAGCCGAATTTTAGAATGTTTCCTTCGCCAGGAGTTTAGTTTCGTCACGAAACTCATGGCCTGATGCTCTTGTAATCGTTTACAAAAAACGGCCGCCGCCAACTCGATAGCCGCTTCATTATATGTCCACATACTTTGAGCACAAGAAAAATCCAAGAGCCAGAAGCCTCTAAAATAACTCAATAGAAAGGTTCTGTGAACTATAGGGAAGATTCCATCAAAGATTCCATCACTCATTGTGGAGTAGCCGTCATTAACTCTGCCATTACAACGGCCGCTGATAAGAGGACACAGTAAATCCACGTAAAAACATTCCACAGGCAAACAATTTTAAAATAACGCCAAAAAAATTGTTCTGTAATCACTATAGAACGATTCTTAATACAAAACTTCGCTAACTATCGAACGATGGTTGAGATTTATACAGATAAAAACAGCCTTACTCTACTGTAAGCCAGGAAAATGGGCAGCTCCAGATTTATTTACCGAAGTGGATTAAATGGTTTCATTTTATTGCTTTTGACTGCGCGATTTATTAACCCCTTACACCCTAACATCAAAATTCAAATTCTCATTTGTTATCCCTATGCGTTTTCAATTGAAGTAGTGGGGAGAATTTGTTGAAGTATCAGTTATATTCATCTTGTGTGATCATGTCCTTAATTCTCATGACCACTCTGTTTTATAAAGCATTGATATTACAAGGAGAAATTTGACGCTGATCATTCTTAGGGCTTAAAGGGTTAATCTTGCTTGAGATGTTTCGATGTACAACAATGTTATTCTGCACGCATGACGCCACGTTTATATATGGGATTCGGTCACCCCGGCCTCGGCCGTATCGGGTAAATTGGGACAGATGTCAATCCACAAAATATATTTTGTTTCTAGTTGTTTTATGACATATTTTAAAAGAACATTTATGAATATTAAGTTGACACTAGACACTGAGACCTTGAAATCTTAGCCGGATGATTGATGTTTGAATAACCCTTTCAAGACTAAAGGCTGTTGATATACTGTCTTTTATCAATTATACAAACTTCAGGATTTTGGAATTAGGAGGGTTATTAAATGTTGATCGACATTCCCGTTTTTTGTCATGTTTTCAGTGTTCAAGAGATAAATGCATAAAAAGTAAAACGTTCTTGACCATTTTTTAACTCTAAGGAATATTGTCTTTTACTGAGTGCCCCTTGGCAAATTTCGCTTAAAATTAATCTGGCAATCCCTCCGGTCCATAAACCATTTTAAGGTCAACATGAACACTATTTCCAGAAAACAAAATGTAATTTCATCTTCACAGTATTTTATTTTGTTTTGGAATAGTGTCTACTTTTGACGCTTTTCTAACATCGAAGATGGTCAACTGAAGACGGCCAAAAGTTCATGGAAGTATTATTTTAAACTTTTTCCGGTCACGTGAGCTATAAGTGTACATCATGATCAGTTCCCGTATTATTTACACCAAGTGACTTAAGAGGCTTCAATTAAACTTCCACTTAAATTTTATCAATACTTATCCATAAAAACATATTCCAATGACCTATCCCTTTGATTTAATTTACAAGCAATCACTCATAGTCATTACTACTGGTCATTCATTCATTCCTATACGTATAATCTACTTATTGTCAATTAAATATAGTAACTGTATCCTGTTGTCTTGCCAGGAGCGAAGAGTTCGTATCCGCACATACGCCTGTGCGTGTAGCTGAAATCTGTTTTAGTACCTGAAAGCACTTTATCCGATAAAATCGGGATGACAGATATTTTTTTTTTGCATTATATTGGAGTCCTGTTTTAGTATTTCCTTCATCCTTATTGTTCTATCAACGGCTCATTGCAAGAAACCCTATAGTGAGAGATGAGTGACGGAGCTCTCTTGCATTTCTGCAAAGTCATAACAAGCACAAGGACGTTAATTGCTATTGATAGCGTTGTAACAGAGTTTGCCCGTTTGAAGGGTAGACGCCATCGCCCTCTGCTTGTAACCTCTTTGATTACGTCACTGTTTTACTTTTCCCGTTAACACTGTACCTTATTTTACCGATAACAGCTAGAGAGGTGCAAAAAAAAAAAAGACGAACTACTGCATTTTTCCTCCGTATTTATTTGCTGAAATGTTCCGCGGAAAACGTAGGAAATGGCGTTCCTGGGACCCTAAATTAAAAAGTTTTCTGCGGGAGCATGCCCCCAGGCTCTCTTAGTTTGGAGCGCCTTCGGTACATTAACTTACCTTCCCGCGTGCACACACCTTCAAATCTCACACCATTCCAACTACCTCGTCAGCTCGCTACTATTCCTAATTTACACGTTTGTTCTGATTTCTTCCTAGCGTTTCCAGTCCCCTCCAACTATACTTGTGACTCCTAGTCACCAGGTTCCAGAGCGACCTCAGGATGCCATGGCCGTGTGGGTGGAGGACTTGACCCAAAGCAGTTTTAAAATTTGCCTCCGAGAAGTAAAGATTTTCGACGGTTTTCATCAGAACATTAAAGTTGTGAGTAAATTTGACGTGCTTGTCTATTATTGAATTCCAAGTTCTTCACTTTAAAGCAAATAAACCCCACTAAAATTTATCTTTTAAACATTAGAATGCTCTCTTTCTATTAGCCAGTTCCAGGCGTTAAGCAGGGAGCGAGTTAAATCGTACGCCCGCGCCCTACAATCTCAACGGCTATCTTTCTATAAATGGAGATGTATATAACGAGATGTAAGAGTTGGTCACCAACTAATAAAGTAAACTGTTGATTTTGACGACTGCTATAGACAGGAGAAATCTAACCACTACCCACTTTTCTGTCCAGCTGACCTAGAGAGGCCTTATGGCCTGTTTACTTGTAGGTCAAGATTCTTCGTTTTTGAAACGAAAAAGCTTAAATTATAAGAGCTCAAGGCCTGGGGACACTTATTTGGCAAATTCACTAGTAAAAATGATAACCCGAATTCCTTTTTCATATGTTCTTTTAAGCAGAACTGGATGGCATTTACCAGTTTGAGGGTTCAAAATTTTACTGTGGCTGATAGTTTGGCGTTTACCAACAACAGATCGTTATCTCGATTGAAAGATAACTTCGCCCTTTGTCAGGTATATTTAACAAGTTAAAAGGTAAAATTTTTAAATAGCACTGTTTTGTAATGTCCATTTGTACTGCATTCGTTCTGTTATAATGGAATGTGTCTGAGCGTAGCTTGATATTATTATTTGTCTGTTTGTTTGTGTGTTTGCTTGTTCGTTTGTTTACAACACCGACAGCTGCCCAAATACTACTTTTAAATAATTCATTGCTTTTCTTTACCAGAACATTACCTTCGCAGATTCGTTCTTTGCCCCTCCGGTGGTGTTAGTAACACCAAAATACATTTACAGTGGCAACAATTTGCTTTCTGGTTGTAACGCAGTCACCACCTGGGTTGAGGTAAGATAGTTGTTCCTTTACTGTATCCTTGTTAATTGCAAAAAATGCACCGCCTGATGATGAAAAAGCATGTTACATGTTACATGTTCAAGAATTTTTCAGTAAGGTATGAAATCTTGGTGGCCTATGCCAGTTTATATAGTTTAGAATATACGAGATTAATGCGACGCAAATTTGACGATACTGGACTGATTGTTATAAGAAACAAAGGAAAATAAATCAAATATTTTATTTCATTTAAAGCATTCAACCAAAACAGATACAAAGATCTGTGTACGAAACTACGACAGGAGCAGTAACAATACCATTAAAGTCGACTTCCTGGTTATTGGAGGTATGTAAAAATCCTTGGTACAAAGAAAAGAGAATTAGAAGTGCTGTCTGTCGTCGTTTTTCAAGTTTTTAGTTCGCTCGATAAGGGCACACTCTCCTAGGAAAGACTCCGAGGGAATTAGAACTTAACTTGTAATCGAATAGCCACCTGATGGAGCTTGATGGAAACGCGGCTGATAAAAGTCATTATCAAAATCATGATGATAATGATGATGACGATGATGATGATGATGACATTGATGATGATGATTATCATCATTCTTGTCAAAACCCTTCATAAATTGGTTTAATCAATAATCTGTTAAAAAGAGTTACGCCACCATTTAATATATTCACTTGTCAAGCCGTGATTAAACGCTGACAGAAAGTCACACTTTTGGGAAAGAATTCTTTGCATAAAAGGAAGCTAAGTGCAGGGTATAACTCTTTTAGTCATGGTTATACTTGGCTTCCTGTTTTGTTATGTTTGTGAGATGTAGTTAGCGTTTGTGAATGATGCACAGGATAAATTTCCCAGAAAAAACGGTGTTTCAGGACGTATATGGTCTCGATAAATTTGTACAAAAACATAATCATAAAACTCTATCCTTCATTTTGTTGTTGTTGTTGTTTGTTTCATCGCGTTTAGACTTATGTGAAACGTGATTTTTGTACACTCTTTATAATACTAGATCTGGATCCTTGTCTGGACGTAACCTGTGACTTCCACTGTCTTTGTAAGGCTTTTGGACCATACGATGCACGCTGTGTGCACGCAGAAAACTGCCCATCCTACCAAGAACCCATATGTTCCTCCAACGGGACAACGTTTGATAACAAGTGTCTCTTTGAACGGGAAATGTGTTTGTTGCGACTTAACTACACTGTCCAACATCCCGGTGGTTGTGAAGGTCAGCAATATAATATGCTGCTCACTTAATTTGAAACATCATATTTAAACTGTCATGAACTAGTATGTAACGTTAGTGAAGCACTTTGGAAACGCACTTTTGAAGGCTAAGCCTGAAAATATTGCTATGCACAATCACATCAACGAAAATATACAATAATTATTTAGTAAAAAAAAAAAAAACAAATTGCTAGCTTTGTTATTGTCACCGCCTTTTTTCTATTCTTTTACTCCATAAATCATAAATCTACCATATTTTGTGTTTTTTTGTTTTTAATTTCCTTTGCTTTTTGACAGGCTTTCCATTTCAGCGCGGTCGACTTCATATACCTCACATACCATCTTTGGGATACTCTCATTGTGAAGCTGTTCGTTTTCGACCATTTGTATTCTATCCTGACAAACCTATCCAAGTACTGATAACTGTCAACCACATCGATACCAGTGACATGACATATGTCCACGATGCTGCTGTGTCGTGGATTGAAGATGTAAGTTCCGAACAATTCACTGGGTGCGTGATGGCTGCTGGGTATAACGAGCGCAAGTCACGTGCTAATGTGTCCATAGACTGGATAGCTTATCAGGGAGCCCCAGTGGGTGGGGTCACTGGAGAGGTGCGAATGTCACAGTGGTGGACAGGAACGACCTGTGAGACCGTGAGTTTCCCTTCGGTAAGTCAGTGTATTTTTTCAAAACGCCTACCTACTACTACGACGACGACTACGACGACTCACAGTATCACTATCACTACGCCTACCGGCTACTTCTACGTTCGTCATAGGTCTGCCATGTAAGCGAATACGTGGCTTTTTTTATAATAAATTTTGTGGGTATTTATAGTTAACGAAAAACTGTTATATAGACCTTTTCAGCTTGCATATTTTGTTTTCATCCTATTTCAGACTACCTGATGTTACCTTTTTCTTTCAAATATCTTCCTTTCCAGACGTGAAAATGTATGCGTAACTTATGAAAAGTCCCTTGAGAACACCACGTGGTCTGAATTGCGAAATCAAACCATACAAGCTAAACAAGAACGCTCTGAGTCTCACTTGCTTGGAGATAAGATAAGAAATGAGGAGACGTTTAGACCGCGGGCGGTCGTCGTTGTTTCCTCGGAGCCGTGCGCGGCGAGCGAGAAAGTAAAATTGTGCTCTCGATCTACTGTGACTCAAAAGAAGTATAAAAGCCTGCTCGCGAATGCAGTGTAGGAGGCGATTAATCCTACACAAAACAGGATTTAAAACTTTTTCAATTCCTACTTTATCGACGGTCGGGTGTTCTTCAGAATACCTACTTTTTATATCGTTTTCGACGATTGGTTTCTGAACTGATTAGAACGCGTGTGTAAGTAAACAAAAATCAAGGAAACTTGATGAACAGGGCGCGTCATTTCAAACCGCGATCGCCGAAAATAAAGCGCATGCTCATCGCAAGACTCATTTGCACACTATGAAAGTTTACAACACTCGACCAGTTAGCCCCACCATCGAAGTAATCACTTGTTCCAAAGTAATCAGTGCTTTCAAGCGATAGAATCCGTGGACTGACCCGTTGCCGGAAAAGCTCGACATCTTTCGCAGCTTTTTATTCTATGAGGCCCTGCCAGGGTAAATTCCGACAAGCGACATGACCCAAAAAGTAGCGACAGAGCCTAAAATGAAATCGCGACAAGGGACAACCTCCCTCGGCCAAATTGCGACAGTGACGGCAAAGCCGAGAATATGCGACAAAGAACGGTGGTTTGGCTAATTTATCACCAGTCTGAATGCCAAGAAGAAGTAATTTTCGTCAATTTTCCTTGCGCTTCAGAGATTGTCTCTCATCAGGGAGTTTCAGTAGACCCTCCTGAGCGCGTCGCGTTGGCCCGTCTTCATTTACGCAACCCTGCACAACTCCTGGGGGACCTTGGAACTAGGTTGTCGTCCACCAAATAGCTTAATTTTACGCACGCTTTACATCTCTTGTACTCACTACTTTCATATAGACTATAATGCACCTTGTTTCCCCCTCAGAATTTTGCATAACCATTGTTTCCAAATTCTCCAGGGTATTACAGTCGTCCCAAGAGAAATCGAAAACAATGGTTATGCAAAGTTTTGGGGGGTAAACAAGGTGCATTATGCTCTGTGTGAAAATGGTGAATACTTTGCTTGTTCCTGAACTTCTCACATCCTTGTCCACCTCTGTCGGACGGTGACGACGGTGGAGAGACTAGGGACCAGGTAACTTAACCACCGACCTTCCAACCACTCTCACAGAGTAGACCACCGTTAACCGGCCTTCACGTACGATTAAAGTCAGGTCAGTTAGTCTTAAAATGTTGAACGTGGATCACTTAGGATGTGTTGACAGTGTTCCTTTAAGCGAATCCAAAAACAGATTTAAGATCCGAGATTTGCCGGATTTCGCGGTTGAAAGGAGCGTGAAATCCGAAATTGGATTTGTGACCTTGGTAACCTTTCGCAAACGCGTGCAATATGCATGACAGCCTGAAATGACATGTTTTCTACTGTTTGACAAATTATGCGATTATACCGCGCAGAATTTTGTGGTCGGCAGTTCGAATAACGACGATATGGAACATAAACAGATCAAGAAAGGAGCGCGTTAAGGTTGAAAATTTACTGAAGGTTGTCGGCTCAGTTTGATCCAGTTTCGTAGCTCGGTTTTTTACGCAACATGATCGAGTGCCTATCGCGTCCACAAGCGAGTTTGTAGAAAGATAGCAGTTATTTGTCCCTTTTACTTATTTGTGTTTTTAAGCAATCTTTAGCGACAAATGGTCAGCACATGGATATTTTGCTGTACCACTATAAACAATCTTCTAGTGTTTTCAGATGTTTTACGGCAAATGGCAGCAGTTAGAAAACTCTACGGGAATACTTCAACTGGAAATACAGCTGGATCATCTGACTAATTTCGAATCCACTGTGAAAGAAACAGCGTAGATCACTAATCCGTTAATCTTGATTCGGATTCTTTGGATTTCAAATCCAATGTGAATCCTTTTTCAAAAAGGATTCTCTAGATCAAAAATCCGAATTTGGATTTGCCGAAAGGAACGCGAAATCCGTTTTAAGATCGAAAATCCGTTTTTGGATTCACCGAAAGGAACACACCCTTAATTGTGAATGGCGATGTATAGGTGTTCTATACGCGAAAGGTTAACTGAGAAATTGCACAACTGTAATTTGGTGTCTTTACAACGCATCGCTATCCCCCTTTTCTAAAATTCCGACAAAGACAAGGAATTTTCGTTCAATTTCCGACAGCGACGTGAAGCATTAATAAACACCGACACGAGACGTTTTAAAATTCAGACGAGCGACATGGGAGACCCCCCTGGCAGGGCCTCTTCTATGGACATGAAGTGCTACAAGTAGAGCGCGTGACAGTCAAGTACAAAGCTACCCGTATAAACATATCCCTGACACATACGTAACTAACGTCAGTTGCTCCCAGTAGTAGTTCAAGGTTAAATCGTTAAATTATTGAATTATTGAATTATTATAAAGTGCAACGCGACTTCACATCTTGCGAAAATCTATCAATTACAAACATACAACCATTGAAAGTGAATCTGCAATATCGAATCCTTTTAACCGTAGGGTTCCACTAATTGCGTCAATATTCTGAGAAACGTAACGATGCACCACAAAACAGGATTTTTCCGCTATAATATTTTCTCACATCCTACTTTATCGACGGTCGAGAATTCTTCAGAGTATTTACTTTTTAATACGCATGTATAATTACACGAAAATCAGGGGCCTCAATTCGGGGAAAAATTACATCATTGCCAAACAGCCAAAACGTGATCAACCGAGTGCGTCATTTTCGTCATCGTCAAAAATAAACTGCATGCTCATCACATGACTCATTTGCATACAATTAAAGTCGTCATGATTCGATTCTTTTTCCTAGTTTCCACATTCTTCGAGAGGAACGCCTGGGACGCTGAACTACCTTTCGGAACAGACACGCGAAAAAAAAAACAACAAACAACAACAAAAAAAAAAAACAAAGAAGCGCCTGCATTTTCTGAGACTTGCTTTTCTAAAACGTCTATTGCCAAATTTACATCAAGGTATTTTTTTTCCCATAGTTTTGAAAGTAACGTCAATAAAACTATCTGTTTAAGAGACATCACTAGGATTCAGTAATGCAAGCTATTCTTTAGGCCCAAAAAGTTACCAGACCTATCGCCGCAGAATCTGATGACTGAGGCTATTTTGCAAAGAAAAATCCATTAAAACGGTAGTTAGACGCAATCAGAGCATATTTTGATTAACCACGTTACCTGTTATTTATTTAAATACTTACCATTCTCTAATCAGGGCAAGTTCTCCAAGGATCCTTCAGTTTTTGTTACTGCAGCACATCACCGTGCCGGACTGAAGAGAGACGCCGCCAGTATTTGGTTGGAGGACATCACGCAATCTTCTGTCAAAATATGTTTGCGAGAACTGCAAAATTACGCCGGCTCTCACGAGGACATTTATGTTGTAAGCATTTTGGATAAATTCATTACGATTTATAAATGTAAAAAGTTCCGTTTTAGTCTAATGACATTTACATAGCCCTGGGGGTGGGGCCTGGACAGCCAAGATCCCTCTCCACTTTGCTCTGAGTTTTGCTCAAAGGTAAAAAAGGTAGAGTCCTTATTTTACGTCGGTAGCTCAAAATAGTCATCCGACAAACAAACTTGAGGCCGACGGTGCGCTCATTTTACCCTCCCCCCCCCTCTCTCTCTATCAGTGCCCCGTTTTACGGATAATTATAGCTACTTAAAGCTACAAGGAAAGGAAAGATGTCCTGTCGCACATACGGCCGCACAGGAACCAACGGCAGCAATCCTTTTTGCTTTAAAGGCGTGTTTTCAGAAGATGCAATCAATTTTCAACTTTGGAAATAGGAAGGAAGGAGTTAAGGAAGAATTCTTTTGTCGTTGTATGTAAACAAATCAAAAAGAGTGGGCTGGCATCAAAGTCTTCCTTTCATTTGTACTATGCTTGAGTGAAATAGTGTTACATATTTGGGCATAACCATTAGCCTCAGACGTCACAGTTTAGCAACAGTTTCCATATAAGGGATAGTTTGACGATGACTCCCAAACAAGGAAATTCGTGCAACACTTTGGCCCACTTTCACTATTTAGAATTGTTCGTCTAGTTTGGTCAATGATTGGAGCGTCAGTTTCAAACTACTTGTTACTGTGTACAGTCAAGACTCTTTCTGAGACCGATACCTTTAGGACCCGCACAATGAGTTAAGTGAGATATCCGTCTTACAGAGTCAAATAATATGACTGAAGAAAGGCAAGGACCAACTCTAGGTTTCCGCGCTTTACCGAGGTGAACGTCTTATAGGAGTATCCTTTAAGAGAGAGTTTACTGTATTATTTTGAAATTTATCTTGTTTTAGAACTGGTTGGCGTTTTCTTCACTTCACAAGCCTCTTTTTGCAGAACACGATTCTCTTTATTTTGCAAACTCTGGGATTCCTCCAGCGGATCATAACAACGCTTTCTGCGAGGTCAGTTATCATTGTTTTTTTGTCTGTCCTTCCGTTTCTGTTTTACTTGTCTGGCGACTGATAAACATGAAAGACTCTTTAAAATTGTTTTTCAGGATATTCACTTTATCAAGGTGTACAATAATGCCCCGAGTGTCTTCGTGTCAGCGAACCATACATCTACTGGCGGAAATCAGGACCCCATGCACAACTCCATTACCGCTTGGGTTGAGGTAACTCAACAGGATCAAAATTAATAGGCGAATGCTACAGAAATAAATTTACAAAGGACATAACTCAAGGCAAAACGATACAAGAGCTGACGTGTAACATCGCATTCCTTGCTAAGACGAGAACTTTATTTTACCACGATAAAAAGATCAGCATTGCTGGTGGGGTCGTGCATACTAACAATTACAAGAAAAATAAGAAGTCCTAAAAGCAAATGTACGATTAAAAATTAAAAACTGTTAAAAATGTTTAAAATAGGTCGTGAAAATGTGCAATTAAAAATTAAAACTGTTAAAAGTATTCGTAACCGATATCTCTGCTTTTATTAGTAGCTGAGATTGGTTCGAAATGCATTTTATCGGTATCAAATTTTACAAGACAGCATTTAAATTCTTTCAAGGTTTTGGCCCTTGTTTCCTTGTTCGTTAAAGTATTCCATGCGATTGCTCCTCTAAAGCGTATGGAGTTCCTGATAAAATTTGTTTCTGGTGTTGGAAGAATGACGTTCTCATTTCTTCTTCGGCCTGAATTCCTCTGTAAAAACAAATCTTTAACAATGATAATGCTTTGTTCTTTGCTGCTATAATATATAGGAAAAGGAGGCTTAATGTCCAGTTTTATACTCGGGTTTTTTAGACCACATTAAACCTATAAAGCCACAAAATATTTCAATATGAAGTCTAAAGTAATGCCGTGCATAATGGCCGCCATCTTTGATCTTTCATCCAGATTTACAATTGATGTGGGAATATTCTTGCAAACGCATAGTTAAAACTTAATCCTAAAATTCTCAATTTGCAAACTCGTTCAAAATCTGTTGCCTAATAGTAGCACAACTGGATGTAAAAAAACAGACGCACTAAAAAGTTGTCCGTGGATATACCGAAATTTCGTGGTTGTAGCTTTTGAAAGTCTGAGCACGTTTGGTCGTTTTCCACTCTCTCCCTCCCGGTCTGTAGATAGAGTTTAAGAAAATGCTTTGTTCATGTTCGTAATTGTTGCGGCTGTTTCTGTTTGTTCGTAGAATTCTTAACTTCTTCTTCATAACTTGCAAAATTATTAGTATCACAGGATGCACGCCTAACATTGAAGGTACGGTGACAACCGTTGTAAGAGGCGAACGCCGCAGCTTAGTCATATTTTAAGAAGACTTTAAACTCCATTTTTACGGCAGAGTAGTGATTTAGCGCCTTTTATTTTTTCAGTACATTAACACAACAGGCGCCAGAGTTTGTTTAAAAGAACTGTACGAATCCAAGTATGACCCGCTTTCCGTATCATACACAGTATTGTCAGGTAAGAAGCGTTGGGTATCAAAAGGGAGCCGTCATGAATCTTAAGGGGGTTGGGGGGAGGGCGGAGGGCCTTTATTAAAAAGTCTAAGCCGAGAGTCAAAAGATACTGACTCTCCCTCAAGTTGGGTTCAAAAAATCTAAGCCCGCCCCAAACCTTAATTATGTCAAACCGTTATGAACCTCCTTTGAGATAGCTTATTTCCAATCAGTCACTTGATTCCATCACGGAAATCAATTTGTGTTTTCAACACACTGTCGCTAGCCATTACCCATTCCTGAGGTCGTCCTTGCAGTATAAGTAGTATTGTCCTAAAATTAAGCAAGTGCACATCTGTGTAATCAAATTCTTTAAAAACGGATAAAAATACGGTGTAATCGTGTATTTACAAAAGTTGAATAATGCATCGGAAATTCGTTCAAATTTTGGCTCCCGTAATTTACTATCTTGCGATTAGCAAAATAGAGAAAAATTTGAAAATTCGTCTTTCCATTCAATTTTGAAATTTTACAGACAGCCTCCGTCCCTATTATGAAACCACTTTGCCATGCAATGCAATTAGCATCAGTACAGACAAAACAGACATAATTGTTTTGGGGTTAACGTACCGTGACCGCTATCCTCCTAATTAAAATTTCATCAGCTTATATACTCATATATCTTTTTTAAATATACAGTCGCATATTATGTTATGCACAGAGTGTATACAGAGGTGTTTTAAGGGTTATCAACAGAAGATGGGTTGGCATGCATGTGAAATGCAAGTATCTAGGATCGGAACTGGTTTCTAAAAAGTTTCAGTTTAGCTGTTTTCTTAAAATTCTAGATATTTGCCAAACAGGATGGAGTTACTTTGGCGGTTATTGCTACTTCACAAGCGCCGCATGCTCTTCTTGGATGATCGCAGAGGCAAATTGCTCGACCATGGGTTCAAATCTGGTGACAGTACACAACCAAGAGGAAAATGTTTATATTCAACACCGTCATAACGGTGACAGATCCTGGATTGGACTCAATGACCGAAGCGTGGAGGGCTCATTTGTGTGGACAAACAAAGAAATAAGTAGTTTTAGGTTCTGGGCTGCAAGACAACCCAACAACTGGAAAAATGAAGATTGTGTCCACACCCTTGGCGCTAGGCATGGTTACACTTGGAATGACGTGCATTGTGATAACTGCTACAACTTCACTTGTCTAGCAGGTACAATGTGTCCAGTAGATCCAGTTTAAGTGCTAAGGGGTGAATGTCTCAGGGGAATGGTTTATTTAAAAACACTACGTTAATTTATTCCTTTAGTACATTCGGAAAAAATATATGTATATTAGTTCCAAGTTCCAATACATTATTATCTTCTTACAAGTTAAATTAAGATCATAACTTAGCTAGTGCAGTACACATAGGAACTTCTCAATTGTTTTCCTTGTAACATAGATATAATTAATACTAATCTATCTTTAGACTTGGACGAGTGTTTCACTGGCTCCGACACATGTGACGTCAATGCTGACTGCCAAAATACCGTGGGCTCATACATCTGTTCATGTAAACCCGGATACACTGGAGATGGTCAAATTTGCCAGGGTGAGCCTACAAGACACTCGTAACAAGACTTAAATGCACTAGGCTATGCGTCCAGTACAAACAAGTACTCTGGTACTCTGGTGTGACATTGTGTCAGCCCTTTGTGCTTCTCTTGACTAGCCTTTTGATGTTTGTTGGCTTTTGTTGGTTGAGAATTTCTTTCCAAATACAGCCCGTTAATTCATCATTTAATTAATTAAGCACATTCAAGCTTGTTATAATGGTTAGGTATATTGATTTAAAAATATATGTAATATTTAACAATTATTCCACGAGGGCGCGTTGGATATGAGATGATAGATAGCCAACGAGGTGCGTAGAACAAACCGGAAAAGACAAGGGACTTCCGCTATTCACATGTCACACGTCTATCAAAACTGTCAACGCGCGAAAGGACTCGCCTTGACTGCATGAATGAAAAATCAAAACATTGTAGCGATGAACATTAGCTTTTTAAAAACTCACCGGGATTCTAGGATTTTACACCGAAGAACAGCTAAAAACACCTGGCAGATAATGTGAAGGAAAAGAATTTTTAAGTGACAGCCGTCGAAATTACTGTGAATTTGGATTTTCGGTGCAGTTATAAACGTAAGAACAACGGAGAAAAACTATTACCTCGGTCGCTTGTTATGAAGTTGTTTGAAGCCACAAGCTGGTTTTGCTGAACGAGAAAAGAAGCTATACTGCCGCCTCGATTGCTCTAGTGAATGGCTGCATAGCCTGTATTTGTAGCTGGTTACTTGTGATTTATATTCTTGATGTCGGATAAACAAGCCGCAGTTATCTATCGGTGAGTGACTCGATCGGCGAATGGCTTCGCGATCATGAAGAAACAACAACTTGTCTTCTTTGGTAGCTGGTCAAGGTACTATAGTTCCATGTGCTTTCATGTGTTTTTCGACAAACTTTCAAACAAGCTCTTGTGGCTTTTTTGTTTGTTTTGTCTTTTTTCTTTCGATGAAATTGCATTTCTAGTATTCTAAGAAATGAATTAAAACGATTTGCTTCGGGCGCCGTTCTATCCTTCGCGAAAAAAACTCTCAGCTTGCTTCCAATTTTAAACTGACGCGTACACCGATTATATATGGAGAGCATGGTATAATAGCTCATATACCATAACGGCTAAGCCAATCAAAATGCTAGAATGCATTATCCAATGATTCAGTTTTGAATAAATAGATTTAGCCAGGGCTAAAAGCGAAGCTCTCGTTAATATTTATAGTTTGTTCAAACACAATATAAAATCATGTCATGTTAAGCGGCGAAGGCATGCAACGCCAGAAAACCGTGAAAAACAACAATAGGTCTAATTAGCAAAAGCAACTTTGCATGTGCAGCACACTTTTTTTGTGCATTTCTTTGCCGTTGTTTTGCACGAATACAACGTGAAACTTCCAGAAACTTCTTAGTTAACTGTAGTTACACGCTTTATGGAGGAAATGTCGTACGTTTTCCCGTTCCCTTTTTTTCACTGCCGCTCATTTTCACCTTGCATTGGTGGCCGCTAGCATTTCTCATTTTTTCATCGCCGCTACAAAATTTTCATGTTGCTCTACCAACAAAAAAATGTCTCCTTTGTTTTTTTTCTCTCGCTCTAAATCCCCGTCGCAGTTTTTCTCGTTGTGCTTTGCTGGCCTGCCGCCCACTTTCTCTTTTTCTCTGTCTTTCTCTTGCTCTATATTCCAAATTTGTGGACGTGACAATTTATCTAAGCTTAATACTTTAGACAACACGGATACAGAAACAATTTCCGCTTTCCGTTTTCGTCTTTATTGACTCTTTTGTTGTCTCTGCTTTACAAGAGGCGGGTGGCTATGCGATTTCCCGCCAAAATAACCTCGAATTGCATTTAGTAAAAGTTACAATACCTGTTAAATCAGTTATTTTACATTGGTATGCCTGTGGTGCGGACGGACGGTCTATCGGGGTACGGTCACGTGATTACCAAGTTTTCTCGGATGTGTAGATTACTTCATTTTCTTACCCATGGTGCTCCGCTGGCGCGCTTCGCGAGCGAGAGCTCCGCTATAAAAGTTTATATAAAAATATTGAGATTTATATAGGTAATATGGATGTTACTGAATAAATATGACATATAAGTTAAAATAATTATTGTTCGTAATATCTATCTTTAGATTTGGACGAGTGTTCCACTAACTCCGACACATGTGACGTCAATGCTGATTGCCAAAATACCGTGGGCTCATACGGCTGCTCGTGTAAGCCTGGATTCACTGGAAATGGTCGAATTTGCAATGGTGAGCAAGATACTCTTCACAAATCAGACAAATTAATAATTTAGCAATTATTGAATTAGGCTGAGTATCATCTGAAGATTTATGGAGATCGTGGAGGAAGTTTTCCGCCACGGCATCGCGTCCTCGGCGGAGAACATCCTCCTTCTATGATGTTAAGTTCATTTTCGATAGCCGCATGTTTATTGGCAAGTTTAGGAGATAAAGGGTTATTCAGTTCTGCAAATATTTTCCAAATAGCAGGTGTCGCCCGTTCAGTTGTCTTCTTGCTGTTCTTGCTATCTTTTTGGCCAATGTTCGCCTATTTATTCTTCGTGAAACGAATGAAATGTTTTCGCCATTTTGTATTTACTACCAAAAAACTGTACCTCGCCCCCAGTTCTTCTCGTTTCACAGTCAATAATCTGGCAATTTTGCTGCACGATTGACGTAATCAGTCCACATATCGCAAAATTCTTACAAGTTCGGTGGACAATAGCTGGTTATGATGAGTTATGCGTGGGATTTTAGCCAATCGGAAATGGAGAAATACTTTGGATGAATAATAACATTCTTTAGTATATACACACTCAGTGATCTTGGAAATTCAAGCAATCTGATTGGTTAGCTATCTCGGACTATGACGTTATATTCACCGCGCTAGGTGGTGAATATAAAGCAGAACAAAATCGCTGTTGTGAACTCGGTGTTATGCCAAAGTTTCATAGTTGCGGGGCTCCCTCCCGCGCGAAGCGCGCGTAGGACAGAGCCCCATACTCATGGAATATGGTCAACCTCTTTTCGTTTGGTTGTCACGTGATTGACCGAGCGTACGTACGTACATAAGTACGTACGCGTCTACAGATTGTACGGGTGGGGTAGGGGAGACTATCAAAAGGAAGGGAGGGGTGTCTCAGGCGTGGCTTGGCAAGTCCACATCTTTATTATAGGATTTTAGGACATTCACAATATGGTCAATTGACAGCTGTCAAAAGAGGATAGCCGCTGACCAGTATCCCATCACCATATCGCGGGCTCATGTGTCAACTCATCGAGGTGACGTGATTTATTTGGAAGCTGTCCACTGACCAGTTAATTGTTTTACTAGATCGCGAACAATGTTCAATCTCATATTTTTACGAGTTAAACTGATAATGCACACATATTGGACATCAATGTTTTGATCAATTGACAGCTGTCAAAGCAGGGTACCCGCTGACCAGTATCACTTGACCGTATCGCGGGCTCAGGTGTCGACCCATCGAGGTCAAGTATTTTTTTGAAGTTATCCGCTGACAAGTTACTACTTTTCAAGTGATCGCAGGCTCAAGTTCAAGTTTTTTTTCTAAATTCATATGAAATATGTTGTGTTTATGTGCTACACAATTAAAATTTTGATTGCAAACTGACCTCGGACGTGAAAATTCAGCCAGCTGTTACAGGCAGGGAAGACAGTTGCTTTTGACTTTTCTCACCATGGTCACGCGTTGGGCACGCTCTACGTCCAATTTTTATGCTCTGATTGGTCAAAATTTGACAGGTGAGTTCGTGCGGAAAATTTATGCAGCATCTTGAATCTTGTTTACTTTGACAGCTGAAGCTGACAGAGTTTTGTGTCAACTTGCGATGTTTTTAACTGTCTTTTTCAACTGGATGTACAAAATGAAATTCAGGTGCTATCAGGAGTCCTCTGTTATTCATGGCTAGTTTGTTTCTTGGGTTTTTGGTTGAGGAATACGTCGCTTGTCAAAGTCGGAAATCCGATTTCGGATGGCATCGTTTTCGTTTTCACCTTGCTTGATGCGTAAGAGGATTGCAAAGTCTGAAGCGATACTGGCTTTTCTTGATACCTTTCAGGAGCTGCATCTCAAATGGTAAGCAAGAGAAATTATTGTATTTGATGTTTGTTTTTTTGGATCTAATTCAATGAAGTCGAGCGGAGTTTATGCGGTCATTTAGTTTATGCACGTTTGTAAGATTTGAGACAATGATCTGACCGAGTATCAGGTCAGGAAAAGAAACTTTTGAGCGATTTTCTTGCCTCGAGTTCGTCTTTGAAAAAAGCAAACACCGGGAAGTCGGTTTAAAACATAAACTTAAAGGGACTGGTTCACGATAATGCGCATGTGTGAGTTCTGACAGTAGTTGATTGTTTTTCAACCAATCGGGAGCGAGTTAGATGCACGCAAGTAAATTTACAAAATTCAAATTAATTGTTCGCGACGCGAGAGTATTTCCGGGCATTTGGGTTGATTTTATTTATCCCCATAATTCAAGTTTATTCTTTGCTACTCCTCAGACATATGTTGCAGCCGATAAGAATAAAATTTACAGCCCTGTCCTGCTTTGAAAGAAACATTTACCAACGTGTATTTTTACGAGGTCGTACCCACGCTAACAAAGCAGTCACCGATCGGCAAACAAAATTTGTAAACAAACATCTTATTACTGTTCTCTCAGTTCGCCTTATATAAACCCAGAAATACCTGCAAATAGCGCCTGACCGGTGACAAAAACACACAACGTATGAGTATAAAGATTATCCTTAATTGCGCATAAATTTCAATTGCTTGTCAGCAAATGAACAAATTCATTCGCGTTGCATCGGGTCAGTGTTCCGCAAAACAAATGTTATCGAGTAGCACACATAAAGAAACTAGATTACAAACAGAATATTCAGGCAATAATTTATTTTAAAAACATCAATTCTTAAACATATACGATCGTAAAGCAAAGATACAAGGAACATTTCAAGTGTACCAGATCGGTGAAGATCGCGCGGCCTGTTGCGGTATAACTACAGGTCGAAGTCAAAAATCAAATCAAAGTTGAACGAACTCATGCCTTTAACCACTTTCCAAGTGTCATGCATTCTTTTCGTAAGCCACACACTACTCCTAGAACCATTCCAGATCGATAGGCTAAGCTTCTCTATCTCCAAAGACTCTTGAGAACGTCCTGTTGCCGAACGGCCACGATGCTCTTCTGAACCTCCATGATCATGATCAAAACATTATTTTTTACGTCTTCTTAGAACGTAACCAGTCAAACGACACAACCACACGTTAATCACCACAACCGAAGTATAACTAGACCAGCCAAAGCGACGGATGTCCGAATAAAACGAAGGATTTTCAATGATTGTACCGGTAATGGCGATTTCGAATTTAGTGTTGACCCAACAAATTTATTCTGAAGAGACAAACGGCGCGCATGCGCATTATCGTGAACCAGTCCCTTTAAGCTTGAAGCTTCAAGACTCAGGATTTTTAGGGATACTTTAATACTTGTCTTCCTGAATGAAAATTGTTGTTTCTGTATATGTTTCACCGAATTATGTTTCTTTTATTGATTGTTAGTAGTCTCTCTTGTAACTTTAATCGCTGTGCCGATTGTTTTCAGTCGTTCAGTGAAGATCGCTTGCAGCAGTACTCAAAATGCCGCGCGTCAATAAACCATTAAATAAAAAATAAACAGAATAAATTCTTATAATGTTGGAGCGTAACTCTGTTAATGTTCATTCAAACACTCGCCACAGCTCGCACTACAAAAGTGAGAACTGGATGGCCGTATAGGTGATTTTGGAAATTTTTTTAACAGTTTATGAATATTGAATGAGTGCAATTGGTATTGTGAAATACTGCTTTCTGTCCGAGGTCTGCCGGTATGATAAAATCAGTGCCTCATACTACTGTTTCACCTCAGATGTGATGTATAAATGGTATAAAGGTTGGTTTACACACACCCAGATTTGTTGACAAGATTTTGCAAAGTAAACTTGTCGAACGCAAAAAAGTTGGCCTGATTTTTTTTCCACTAATTAATCTACGGTGATCAAGAGCCATTATGTGACCGAAGATGATTACCTGTTTTTGGGTGTACGTATGAGGCTATCAACTCGATGTAAGATTTGATTCACTCTTTGGGCTGTTTTCAAATTATTTTTCTCTAAAATCAGGTAGCCTTTCCCTCATAAATGTGCTCTAAAGTTAACTGAATTGTGGAATTCGAATACGAGTTTATTGTTTAATTTAAATTATAAATTTATTAATGGGAGCCTCGCTTTTACCCCTGGCTAAATCTATATATTAGAATATGGTCAACCTCTTTCCCTTTGGTTGTCACGTGACTGACCGAGCGTACGTACGTACGTACGCGTCTACAGATTGTACGGGTAGGGTAGGGGAGACTATCAAAGGAAGGGAGGGGTGTCTCAGGCGTGTCTTGGCAAATCCACATCTTTTACATTGCCCATTCACAATATGGTCAATTGACAGCTGTCAAAACAGGATAGCCACTGACCAGTATCACATTGCTATATCGAGGGCTCATGTGTCAACTCATCAGGGTGACGTGATTTATTTGGAAGCTGCCCGCTGACCAGTTGTTTTACTAGATCGCGATCAATGTTCAATCTCATACTTTCTAGCTTATTTGAGAGCACAGAAAAACTGATAATGCACACATCCATTGGACATCAATGCTGTGATCAACTGACAGCTGTCAAAACAGGGTATCCGCTGACCAGTATCACTTGACCGTATCGCGGGCTCAGGTGTTGACTTATCGAGGTCGAGTATTTTTTTGAAGTTATCCGCTGACAAGTTCCTAGTTTTCAAATGATCTCGGGCTCAAGTCTGATTTTTTTTTTCATTGATATGAAATATGTTTTGTTTTTGGGCCGCACAATTAAAATTTTGATTTAAAACTGACCTTGGACCCGACAATTCAGCCAGCTATTACAGGCAGGGAAGACAGTTGCTTTTGACTTTGTCCGCCATGGTCACGCGTTGGTCACGCTCTACGTCCATTTTTTATGCTCTGATTGGTCAAATTTGAGAGGTGAGCTCATGCGGAAAATTTATGCAGCACCTTGAATCTTGTTTACCTGGACAGCTGAAGATGACAGAGTTTTGTGTCAACTTGTGATGTTTTTAACTGTCTTTTTCCACTGGATGCACAAAATGAAATTCAGCTGCTATCAGGAGTCTTCTGTTATTCATGGCTAGTTGGTTTTTGGTTGAGATTTCGGATGGCATCGTTTTCCTTTTTCACCTTGCTTGATGCGTAAAGGTCTGAAGCGATACTGGCCTTACTTGATACCCTTCAGGAGCTGCATCTCGAATGGCAAGCCTCAGTAATTATTGTGTTTGATGTTTGTTTTTCATATCTAATTTAATGAAGTCGAGCGTAGTTTAAGCGGCTATTTAGTTTATGCACGTTTTTAGGATTTGAGACAATTTGATCTTACCAAGAATCAGGTTTGATATAAGCTTTTTCAACTTTAAAAAGTTTTTAGACATTTTCTCACCGCAAATAGAAAGAAAACGTTCCAAAGAACATTTAGTTATAATTCTGGCTGTAAAAGAAAGCTTTGAGCGATTTTCTTGCCTCGAGTTCATCTTTGAAAAAAGTAAATACGGGGAAGCCGGCTTAAAACATAAACTTAAGCTTTAAGCTTGAAGACTCAGGATTTTTAGAGACACTTTAATACTTGTCTTCGTGAATGAAAAATGTAATCTCTGCATATGTTTCGCCGAATTATATTTCTTTTATTGACTGTTGGTAGTCTCTCTTGTAATTTTAATCGCTGTGCCGTTTGTTTTCAGTCCGCCGTTCAATCGCTTGCAGGAGTACTCAAAATGCCGCGCGTATCAAGCGCTTTTAAGATTACACATCGATAAAACCATTGAATGAAAAATAAACATAATAATTTCTTTATTATGTTGGAGCTTAACTCTAGTATGTTCGTTCAAACATTCCCTACAACTTGCACTGCAAAAGTGAGAACCGGCTGACCGTATATGTGGTTTTAGAAATTTTTTTAACGGTTTAGCTAAAAGCCCACGCGTGGTTCGATCGTCCTGAATATTGAATGAGTGCAATTTGTGTTGCAAAATTGTGAAATACTGCTTTCTGTCCGAGGTCTGTATGATAAAAACAGTACCTCATAGTACTGTTTCACCTCAGATGTGATGTATAAATGGTATAAAAGGTTGGTTTACACGCAACCAGATTTGTTGGCAAGATTTTGTAAAGTAAACTTGTCGAACGCAAAAAAATTCGACCTGATTTTCTTTCCAGGCCTAATTAATCTTACGGTGATCAAGAGCCATTATGGCTCTTAAATGTGATCGAAGATGATTGCTATTTTTTGGTTGTACATATGAGGTTATCAACTCGATGTAAGATTTTGTTCAATCTTGGGCTGTTTGCAAATTATTTTGCTTTAAAATCACTTAGCCTTTCCCTCAAAAGTCAGAAGTCAGAATGTCAGTCAGAATGTGCTCTAAAGTTAACTGAATTGTGGAATACAAGTTTATTGTTTGATTTAAATTATAAATATACTAATGGGAGCCTCGCTTTTAGCTCTGGCTAAAACTATATATTAAAGCCTTTTTGAAAATAGACCAATATTCAAGTGCTGATGACTTTGAAGGCAAGAAAAGACTTCATGATGTTTAAACAGCGTGATTTATTGTGAAGTGGTTTACTGTATTTGACTTTCTGTACGCTCGAAGCTATGTTAACCACTACAGAGGAAAAGGAGGTCGCTTTGTCACTGTTTTGCAATTTCGGGATTTTCTTGCAAGACCCATTTTACCTATAAATAGAAGTTAATTTACGGGGAGAAGAGGAAGGCAAATATTTTCGAAAATTGTACGTGCCAGCAAGATAAGAAGGGAAAGAACATTGGAGATAAATAACGCTCACCTTGATCGTAGCCGCTGTTGACAGCATTTGCAAGAAGCGACAAAGAAAAGTTTCTCATTCACGGTGAGTTGATAGAAACAAATAAAGCTCTACTTTTCTTCCCAGAATTGGGTAGTAATTTAAATTTTCGGAGTTTTAATTCTTTTAAACCGTTGATGCTAAAGCTTACAAAACTCGATACAAAAAGATTAATACTATCATTTGCCATGCTTGAAGATACTGTAAAGATCTAACTATTGCGCATTCACTGTTTACAGCTTCGTGTTCACGCATGAATTCACCCGTCAATCAAACTAATCGTTTTTTAATGGTTTCCTTTCAGTCTGATTCTGTTGAGATCACTTCGTGTAAATATACTAAAACAATTATTCACCTCAGGCGAAGTTAATACTGTTGAATAATCCCCTCGACTTCGCCTCGGGGATTATTCAACAATATTAACTCCGCCTTCGGAGAATAATTGTTAAATATTCACTTCTTAAAGAGGAGACTAAAAATACCGCTATCACAGACGTGCTTCGCTGGCGCGCTTCGCGCGCGAGAGGTCTGCTATAAAAGTATATATAAAAATATCGAGGTTTATATTTAAGCAATAGAAAACGTTTTCCGTGTGTTTGCATAGCCTGATATAAACACAAGAGGGGTTGGGAGAATTCGAGAGAGTTATGCACACCCGACACGAAGTCGAGGGTTTGCATAACGGTCGAGAATTCTCCCAACGCCTCGAGTGTTTACATGAGGCTATGCAAACACAGGAAAAAAGTTTTCTTTTGCTTTTATAAAATAACTTTCCCGACAAAAGACGAAAAACTCTTTGTATGGCACTCATTAAAAGAGAAATTCTTGCCAGTCGAAAAGTCTTGTCCACGAAGTCTTGCACGCGTAATCAGTTCTTCTTTTGCAAAAAGATGCTTTCCAAAATACGGACTTTTCTCGCTTAAAATGTCAGCTTAAGCGAAAAAAAAAATTAACACACCTTCTTTGTAACGATTTTCCAAGTTTCAGCCGACGAAGGAATGGGTAAATAAAGAAAACTTGTCGAGTTTTTAACTCGAAAACGTTTTCAATTTTGTGCTTGCGTGATTAGCACCCGAAAAGCAAAACATCTTGACGCCACAACCATGTTTACATACTCTCATGCAAACACTCCTTTCGGCCAAGCAGAGCCCGCGTACTATCTTAGTTATTTTATAAAGATAATATAGATGTTGCTGGATAAATATGACATATAAGTGAAAATAATTATTGTTCGCAATATCTATCTTTAGATTTGGACGAGTGTTCCACTAACTCCGACACATGTGACGTCAAAGCTGATTGCCAAAATACCGTGGGCTCATACGGCTGTTCATGTAAATCTGGATTCACTGGAAATGGTCGAATTTGCAATGGTTAGCAAGATACTCTTCACAAATCAGAAAAATTAATTAATTAGCAATTATTGAATTAGGCTGAGTATCCAACCAACCAACCTATGCCACTGATATTGATATTATAAAGGAAATAAAGGGAGATGTAAAGAATCAACCATAAGAGGACAGAGAAAAAATCTGAGCCTCAGATGGGATTCGAACCCACGACCCTGCGTGTTCTAGATCGGATGCTCTAACCTCTGAGCTACTGAGGACTCGTTGGCGAGCAAGGGTCATTTTTGTGGGTTGGACTTGCGAACCGCATCTCGCAGTCACACAGTCCATTACAAGCAACACATTAAGGCTTAACTGTATCACACAGTCACATTAATAGCAAGAAATGTCTCACCCAAGAAGGAGCCTCCAACCAACCAACCTATGCCACTGATATTGATATTATAAAGGAAACGAGTCCTCAGTAGCTCAGAGGTTAGAGCATCCGATCTAGAACGCCGAGGGTCGTGGGTTCGAATCCCATCTGGGGCTCAGATTTTTTCTGTGTCCTCTTATTGTTGATTCTTTACATCTCCCTTTATTTCCTTTATAATAGGCTGAGTATCATCTGAAGATTTATGGAGATCATGGAGGACGTTTTCCGCCTCGGCATCCCGTCCTCGGCGGAGAACATCCTCCTTCTATGATGTTAAGTTCATGTAGGAGATAAATGGTTATTCATTTCTGCAATTATTCTCCAAATAGCAGGTGTCGCCCGTTCAGTTGTCTTCTTGCTGTTCTTGCTATCTTTTTGGCCAATGTTCGCCTATTTATACCTCGTGAAACGAATGAAATGTTTTCGCCATTTTGTATTTACTACCAAAAAACTGTACCTCGCCCCCAGTTCTTCTCGGTTAACAGTCAATAATCTGGCTATTTTGCTGCACGATTGACGTAATCAGTCCACATATCGCAAAATTCTTACAAGTTCGGTGGACAATAGCAAGTTATGATGAGTTATGCGTGGGATTTTAGCCAATCAGAAATGGAGAAATACTTTGGATGAATAATAACACTTTTTAGTATATACACACTCAGTGATCTTGGAAATTCAAGCAATCTGATTGGTTAGCTATCTCAGACTATGACGTTATATTAACCGCGCTAGGCGGTGAATATAAAGCAGAGCAAAATCGCTGTCGTGAACTGGGTGTTTTGAAAAAGTTTCATAGTAAGGCCTTTTGAAAATACACGAATATTCAAGTGCTGATGACTTTGAAGGCAAGAAAAGACTTCATGGTGTTTAAACAGGGTGATTTATTGTGAAGTGGCTTACTGTATTTGACTTTTTGTACGCTCGAAGCTATGTTAACCACTACAGAGGAAAAGGAGGTCGCTTTGTCACTGTTTTGCAATTTCGGGATTTTCTTGCAAGACCCATTTTTACCTATAAAGAGAAGTTAATTTATGGGGAAAAGAAGAAGGCAAATATTTTCGAAAATTCTACGTGCCAGCAAGTTAACAAGGGAAAGAACATTGGAGATAAACAACGCTCACCTTGATCGTAGCCGCTGTTGACAGTATTTGCAAGAAGCGACAAAGAAAAGTTTCTCATTCACGGTCAGTTGACAGAAACAAATAAAGCTCTATTTTTCTTTCCAGAATTGGGCAGTAATTTAAATTTTCAGAGTTTTCTTTTAAACCGTCGATGCCAAAGCTTACAAAACTCGATACAAAAAGATTAATACTATAATTTGCCATGCTTGAGGATACTGTTAAGATCTAACTATTGCGCATCCACTGTTTACGGCTTCGTGTTCACGCATGAATTCACCCGTCAATCAAACTAATCGTTTTTTAATGGTTTCCTTTCAGTCTGATTCTGTTGAGATCACTTCGTGTAAATATACTAAAACAATTATTCACCTCAGGCGAAGTTAATACTGTTGAATAATCCCCTCGACTTCGCCTCGGGGATTATTCAACAATATTAACTCCGCCTTCGGAGAATAATTGTTAAATATTCACTTCCTAAAAAGGAGACTAAAAATATCGCTATCAAAGACGTTCTCCGCTGGCGCTTCGCGCGCGCGAGAGGTCTGCTATAAAAGTACGGTATATATAAAAATATCGAGGTTTATATTTAAGCAATAGAAACGTTTTCGGTGTTTGCATAGCCTGATATAAACACGAGAGGGGTTGGGAGAATTCGAGACAGTTATGCAAACCCGACACGAAGTCGAGGGTTTGCATAACGGTCGAGAATTCTCCCAACGCCTCGACTCGAGTGTTTATATCAGGCTATGCAAACACAGGAAAAAAGTTTTCTTTTGCTTTTATAAAATAACTTTCCCGACAAAAGACGAAAAACTCTTTGTATGACACTGATTAAAAGAGAAATTCTTGCCAGTCGAAAAGTCTTGTCCACGAAGTCTTGCACGCGTAATCAGTTCTTCTTTTGCAAAAAGATGCTTTCCAAAATGCTTAAAATGTCAGCTTAAGCGAAAAAAAAAATTCACACACCTTCTTTGTAACGATTTTCCAAGTTTCAGCCGACGAAGGAATGGGTAAATAAAGAAAACTTGTCGAGTTTTTAACTCGAAAACGTTTTCAATTTTGTGCTTGCGTGATTAGCACCTGAAAAGCAAAACATCTTGACGCCACAACCATGTTTACATACTCTCATGCAAACACTCCTTTCGGCCAAGCAGAGCCCGCGCACTATCTTAGTTATTTTATAAAGATAATATAGATGTTGCTGAATAAATATGACATATAAGTAAAAATAATTATTGTTCGCAATATCTATCTTTAGATTTGGACGAGTGTTCCACTAACTCCGACACATGTGACGTCAATGCTGATTGCCAAAATACCGTGGGCTCATACGGCTGTTCATGTAAATCTGGATTCACTGGAAATGGTCGAATTTGCAATGGTTAGCAAGATACTCTTCACAAATCAGAAAAATTAATTAATTAGCAATTATTGAATTAGGCTGAGTATCCAACCAACCAACCTATGCCACTGATATTGATATTATAAAGGAAATAAAGGGAGATGTAAAGAATCAACCATAAGAGGACAGAGAAAAAATTTGAGCCCCAGATAGGATTCGAACCCACGACCCTGCGCGTTCTAGATCGGATGCTCTAACCTCTGAGCTACTGAGGACTCGTTGGCGAGCAAGGGTCATTTTTGTGGGTTGGACTTGCGAACCGCATCTCGCAGTCACACAGTCCATTACAAGCAACACATTAAGGCTTAACTGTATCACACAGTCACATTAATAGCAAGAAATGTCTCACCCATTAAGGAGCCTCCAACCAACCAACCTATGCCACTGATATTGATATTATAAAGGAAACGAGTCCTCAGTAGCTCAGAGGTTAGAGCATCCGATCTAGAACGCCGAGGGTCGTGGGTTCGAATCCCATCTGGGGCTCAGATTTTTTCTGTGTCCTCTTATTGTTGATTCTTTACATCTCCCTTTATTTCCTTTATAATAGGCTGAGTATCATCTGAAGATTTATGGAGATCATGGAGGACGTTTTCCGCCTCGGCATCCCGTCCTCGGCGGAGAACATCCTCCTTCTATGATGTTAAGTTCATGTAGGAGATAAATGGTTATTCATTTCTGCAATTATTCTCCAAATAGCAGGTGTCGCCCGTTCAGTTGTCTTCTTGCTGTTCTTGCTATCTTTTTGGCCAATGTTCGCCTATTTATACCTCGTGAAACGAATGAAATGTTTTCGCCATTTTGTATTTACTACCAAAAAACTGTACCTCGCCCCCAGTTCTTCTCGGTTAACAGTCAATAATCTGGCTATTTTGCTGCACGATTGACGTAATCAGTCCACATATCGCAAAATTCTTACAAGTTCGGTGGACAATAGCAAGTTATGATGAGTTATGCGTGGGATTTTAGCCAATCAGAAATGGAGAAATACTTTGGATGAATAATAACACTTTTTAGTATATACACACTCAGTGATCTTGGAAATTCAAGCAATCTGATTGGTTAGCTATCTCAGACTATGACGTTATATTAACCGCGCTAGGCGGTGAATATAAAGCAGAGCAAAATCGCTGTCGTGAACTGGGTGTTTTGAAAAAGTTTCATAGTAAGGCCTTTTTGAAAATACACGAATATTCAAGTGCTGATGACTTTGAAGGCAAGAAAAGACTTCATGGTGTTTAAACAGGGTGATTTATTGTGAAGTGGCTTACTGTATTTGACTTTTTGTACGCTCGAAGCTATGTTAACCACTACAGAGGAAAAGGAGGTCGCTTTGTCACTGTTTTGCAATTTCGGGATTTTCTTGCAAGACCCATTTTTACCTATAAAGAGAAGTTAATTTATGGGGAAAAGAGGAAGGCAAATATTTTCGAAAATTCTACGTGCCAGCAAGTTAACAAGGGAAAGAACATTGGAGATAAACAACGCTCACCTTGATCGTAGCCGCTGTTGACAGTATTTGCAAGAAGCGACAAAGAAAAGTTTCTCATTCACGGTCAGTTGACAGAAACAAATAAAGCTCTATTTTTCTTCCCAGAATTGGGTAGTAATTTAAATTTTCAGAGTTTTTTTTTAAACCGTCGATGCCAAAGCTTACAAAACTCGATACAAAAAGATTAATACTATCATTTGCCATGCTTGAGGATACTGTTAAGATCTAACTATTGCGCATCCACTGTTTACGGCTTCGTGTTCACGCATGAATTCACCCGTCAATCAAACTAATCGTTTTTTAATGGTTTCCTTTCAGTCTGATTCTGTTGAGATCACTTCGTGTAAATATACTAAAACAATTATTCACCTCAGGCGAAGTTAATACTGTTGAATAATCCCCTCGACTTCGCCTCGGGGATTATTCAACAATATTAACTCCGCCTTCGGAGAATAATTGTTAAATATTCACTTCCTAAAAAGGAGACTAAAAATATCGCTATCAAAGACGTTCTCCGCTGGCGCGCTTCGCGCGCGAGAGGTCTGCTATAAAAGTACGGTATATATAAAAATATCGAGGTTTATATTTAAGCAATAGAAACGTTTTCGGTGTTTGCATAGCCTGATATAAACACGAGAGGGGTTGGGAGAATTCGAGACAGTTATGCAAACCCGACACGAAGTCGAGGGTTTGCATAACGGTCGAGAATTCTCCCAACGCCTCGACTCGAGTGTTTATATCAGGCTATGCAAACACAGGAAAAAAGTTTTCTTTTGCTTTTATAAAATAACTTTCCCGAGAAAAGACGAAAAACTCTTTGTATGACACTGATTAAAAGAGAAATTCTTGCCAGTCGAAAAGTCTTGTCCACGAAGTCTTGCACGCGTAATCAGTTCTTCTTTTGCAAAAAGATGCTTTCCAAAATGCTTAAAATGTCAGCTTAAGCGAAAAAAAAAGTTCACACACCTTCTTTGTAACGATTTTCCAAGTTTCTGCCGACGAAGGAATGGGTAAATTAAGTAAACTTGTCGAGTTTTTAACTCGAACACTTATTCAAATTCGTGCTTGCGTGATTAGCACGCGAAAAGCAAAACATCTTGACGCCACAACCATGTTTACATACTCTCATGCAAACACTCCTTTCGGCCAAGCAGAGCCCGCGCACTATCTTAGTTATTTTATAAAGATAATATAGATGTTGCTGAATAAATATGACATATAAGTGAAAATAATTATTGTTCGCAATATCTATCTTTAGATTTGGACGAGTGTTCCACTAACTCCGACACATGTGACGTCAATGCTGATTGCCAAAATACCGTGGGCTCATACGGCTGTTCATGTAAATCTGGATTCACTGGAAATGGTCGAATTTGCAATGGTGAGCAAGATACTCTTCACAAATCAGAAAAATTAATTAATTAGCAATTATTGAATTAGGCTGAGTATCATCTGAAGATTTATGGAGATCGTGGAGGAAGTTTTCCGCCTCGGCATCGCGTCCTCGGCGGAGAAGATCCTCCTTCTATGATGTTAAGTTCATTTTCGATAGCCTCATGTTTATTGGCAAGTTTAGGAGATAAAGGGTTATTCAGTTCTGCAAATATTCTCCAAGTCTTCTTGCTGTTCTTGCTATCTTTTTGGCCAATGTTCGCCTATTTATTCCTCGTGAAACAAATGAAATGTTTTCGCCATTTTGTATTTACTACCAAATAACTGTACCTCGCCCTCAGGTCTTCTCGGTTAACTGTCAATAATCTGGCAATTTTGCTGCACGATTGACGTATTCAGTTCACATATCCCAAAATTCTTACAAATTCGGTCGACGACAGCGGGTTATGAGGAGTTATGCGGGAGATTTTAGCCAATCAGAAATGGAGAAATATTTTGGATGAATAATAACGCTCTATATTTACTTCTTAAAGAGGAGACGAAAATACCGGTAACACAGACTTTTTTTTTTCTAACTTATCAGATACAGACGAGTGTTCTTCAATCTCACACAGCTGTGACATCAATGCCGTCTGTACTAACACCCCAGGATCGTACAGTTGTGCTTGCGCAGCAGGTTATTCAGGGGATGGTATGACATGCGTCCTCACAGGTATGAACACAACTTGAACTGAACTCAGAAATGATCAACCTCAATGAACATTTAATCTGTGAAACGAAATCTTGCACTTTGAGCAAATCAAGTCGCCCTGTGTATCTGACAAATCGGGATATGCTGAAGAATAGAGCTTTCTAGGAACGCTGTTTGAAGACTGGCTCTAAGTTTATTTCAATAGATGATTATTGTCATTTTCTGCCGCTTTGTAGACCAGCAATGGTTCAAAGGTCGTAAAGATTAGCCCCATGTAAGAGAACCCGTAAACAGAATCCGGAAAATTTTTACTTGTGGAATCCGTAATGATAGGCTTTGTAATCCGTAATACAGCTTAACGAATCCGGAATCCAAGTTCCTCTCCTGGCAACGAGTCCGGAATCCAGATCCAAAACTGTACTGTATTCCCTCACGTAAGGTGAAAAGATCGTAATATTTGGCAACCGAGAGGAGTGGCAAAAGCTCGTCATTCGTTTCCTCGTCTTTTACTAGCTAATGTAATTCAAGAATCTTCTTTTCAGTAGCTATTCATTTATTCCTCAAGCATATTACGACAGTCGGTCGCTTAAGTTGCAATACCGTAAACTTCCAATTATAGCTCCCCCCACTTATTATAAGCCCCCCAATCCCATTTATAGGCCCACCTACCTGAAATACATCTGGTTATAAGCCCCCCTCTAGCATCTATTGAAATGAATTCGACTTCTTACGATGTTTGGAAGATTAAAAAAGCGATCAAATTCCAAAAGTATTTTGATCAGCACTAGTATGTAGCTTCTTTTGAAGCACTTTTTTTTATACCTGTTTGTTATAAGCCCGCCCCCGGCCCCTCCTTCGAATATAAGCCACCCCGGTTTATAAGCCCTCCTAAAACCCCTTACGAAGTTGTATAAGCCTAGGGCTTATAATCGCGAGTTTACGGTATATCGCGTCATAAATAGCCTTCAAACCGCAGATGTTTCTCCTCGCTAAACGTCCCTCAGCGGCGATGAGCGAGAAGAAACGTCTGCCGTTGGCAGGTTACGTCATAAATGGCATGAAAAACAGTAAAATATTTAATTACAAGTCAGGAGCTGGTTTTGAGATACTCAATCAAAGAGTAAACAAAATCTGCGTGCATATTTCTGATTTTTCATTTTTACGCTTCATTATGAATAATGCCACAGCTCTACAGCAGTTCATATTCCATAGTGTAAGTAAGATAGCAAAACCCCACTGAGGCTAAGAGGATTCTAATCGCGCAAACCTCGTTGTACAAGGAAAAAGATGAGCTTTACTGTCATCCGAGGGTTAAGCATAGTAATTGCACGGTAACACCGGCTAAACTTGATTAAGGCCGATTACTTATAGATACACGGTTTAGTGTTTTGCCCGTTATGAGGCCACCTTAAACTTTTAGTAACTCTGTCTCTCTTTGGCTGAATCTCTTTCTAATCTTAATAACATCTTGATCGCGTTACAAAAGCGTGCGCTATAGCTTGATCAATTAATTTAATCAGTTCTCACCGTTCAAATTTCATGCTGTACCTTTATTTGACCTCTATAATATTGTTAGACTCAACTTTCTGTACTCTGTACTTTAACCCTATTCAGACTAAGGGGGGGGGGGGGCTTTTCGAAACCCCCCTCCGGCAAAATCGTGATAACGCCTACACCGAAAGAGCTATGACGTTCAAATTTTCTGACTTTTCCTAAAATTTCTCTGGGAACATTTTGATATAATTACCATGTCCATGTGATTAATCATGTTGCCATGGCAACCAGTTTCTGACACAGGTTTTGGAAAATTTAAAAAATGGTGATTTTTTTGTTTTAAGATCTTTTTTACACTTATAGTGCTTTTTGTTGTTAAAATGGTCTTTGCTTGAGACTAGTTTTTGAATTACATCAAAATGTTTCAACATCGAATATTTGGGGGGAGGGGTGGAGTAAAATTTGTCACTTTTTTGCTTTGACAAATATGCTGCTCTATTTTCCAAATAACACTTCCAAAGTCATTTGTTTGGGTAATAAACATTAGTTTGATACTTCTTTTA
Source organism: Porites lobata (assembly GCA_942486035.1). Lineage (NCBI taxonomy): Eukaryota > Metazoa > Cnidaria > Anthozoa > Scleractinia > Poritidae > Porites > Porites lobata. The sequence continues at coordinate 321,590 of CALNXK010000254.1, forward strand.
TACATTCTGAGCTTTTTCCCCTTTGAAAGTTGCTTTAAATTATAATTTTAACAAAAAAACGGAAATCCAAGATGGCGGATCCAAGATGGCGGACAACCATTTCAAATTTTAAATTTTATTGCTTCCTATTGCTTTTTCTCGCTGTACAAGTGTTTCCTTGTTACTAGTTCATAAGAAAGGATAACAAAGAGATGACTTTACCAATATTATTGATATTTTACGTATCTAAGTGGAAAAATAATAAGAAACATTGAAAAATCGGAATATGACGTCACTGTGACGTCATCATTGGGCGTGGCAAGTCAAAACTGGGTGTGGGGCTTCTTTGTACGGAGATGATCATTGTGTGTAAATTTCATGACCCTAGCATTATTGGTTCCAGAGATACAGAGGGGGGGTTCCGAGGAGTCCCCCCAGTCACAGATTGACCAAAAAAGCCGAGTCTGAATAGGGTTAAATCCATTTGTATCATTATGATTGACGTGCTAAATAACAGAGCACCCCTTAGTTTATTCACTCTCGCCTCTGGCACACACCATTATGACATTAGATTTTCTCAGAAAGCTGGCACCTTTGCCATTCAAAACACAGAAGAGGATTAAGCCGTTTCCCCGCACTGGCCCTAAAGTGTGGAATTGCATTGCTCTCACTATTCGTTCATAATCAAAATATAAATTTAAGGCGTCGATTTATCGACAACTATGAGATATTTCATTGTCGGAGGATGATTATATGTTAAAACACTCACTATAATCTCAAGATTTGAAGTATCCGCTGTAATCTTATTTCTTTAACATTAAATTTTGAATTTCCTTTTCTTACCTTTTTTCCCCTTCCAACCATCTGTTAACTTATGGTGCAAAATATATAAATAAATAGATGTAAATTGTACATATATTTTTTTCTGTGCTTGACGAGCCTCGATTATAGTGTTTCTTCTACTTTGCGGGTCAGCGCTACCTCCTATGTCATTTGAAAAAAATATACAAATAAAAATTAAATGTTGTTGTCGTTGTTCTGGCTCTGTGCAATGCTTATGTTGATTTATGTTGTTTTTCGTTAACCAGCATCATTCAGAGCTGTCTTTACAAACCTCGGTGCGAGTGGAAGAAAGGGTCCAACTTCTCTTGGTAGTTACTACAGTGGTCAGGATCATGACGGTAAAGTTGCATTGGCCAGCGGTATTCAACAATGGACTGTGCCGTACACAGGTGACTACAGAATAGAGGCGATAGGAGCTGCAGGGGGATACGATACAGAGAGTAATGGAGGTATATATCGTGGAAGAGGTGCTAGAATGAAAGGGACTTTTCGTTTATCTGAAGGCGAAACAATTCACATCCTCGTTGGTCAAGAGGGTGGAATTAACACAGTACAATCTGCTGCTGGAGGCGGTGGAGGTACGTTTGTAGTGAGGGGAAGCAGCACGCCTTTGATAGTAGCTGGTGGAGGTGGTGGCGTGGATTATTCGAACTCAAGATATACTGGATGCGATGCATCAGCAGGCACAGCAGGGAGAACTGGACACATGTCATTGGCGGGAGGCAGTGGTGGCCAAGGAGCACAGACCGCCCAGAATAGAAATTTAGGTGAGAGTTGATTTCAGCTTAAGAATGTACTGTTCTCCAATTAAGGACTTTATTAGGTTAATAGTATTTTATTAATCCACAATACACACTTAAGATTTTACAAATTATTTCTAAGTGCAGAAATAGGACATTTTGCTTTGCTTTCGTGCGCTGCAACAAGACAGTTAACAAATGAAACGCTGGCTCAACCATCTGCTTTAATCGATTTGCTTTTCACTGGATTTGTCGAGTATTTTGATGGACTTGTATGGTTATTAAGCCGCTACTTTGTCACTCTGAGCCATTTTTGATTCAAATTCAACCAAACTTAGCAGATGCATCAATGAACAAGAAAGGCGCAGGCTAGCTAGCTGATAGAAAGTCAAAATATGATTATCCTAATATCAAAAACTCTTATTCTTCCAAGGAAACCATTCAATGGACGTATTCTCCACCAATTCTAGCGGATTTCCCTCGTTTAAAATTTTTAATTAGTGACATGTTATTAAAGTGACAATAATTATATGTCAAGTCCCAAGGAGACCCAAAGTTTTACATTTAGAGAAAACTCTTTTTTTCTGGAAAAGGCTTTGAAGCGAGCCAGTCAATCATATTCTCCCACTGAACTAGGCCTTAAGCCAAGAATGATGGTCCGCACTTCTCGTTTTTTAAACAACTGAGGATCGGAAAGCAAAGAGCATTATTTTCTAAAACTTCAGTCTTAATTCTTTGTTTCAGGTGGTGGCGGTGGTGGGTTCTACTCTGGTGGTAGAAGTTCAACCCAGTTCGGAGGTACAATGGGAAATGGCGGAGAGGGAGGCAAAGGATTTCTTCAGGGAGGAGTGGGTGGGAGAGCCTGGCACAATTATGTTGTAGGGGGATTTGGAGGAGGAGGTGGATCTTATGGAGCGGGCGGTGGCGGTGGTGGTGGCGGAGGCTACTCTGGGGGAGGTAGCGGGAGAGGTTTAGTGGAAGCCTGTGGAGGAGGGGGGGGATCCTACAACGCTGGAAAGAATCAGCAGAATGAATGTTGTTACAATGCGGCTGGGCATGGTCAAGTGACCATAACATTAATATAGATTACATACTATAACTTAGCAGTTAGTGTCCCTTTGCTTAACTGCTTCCTACTAATATGATAGCATAGTACACCGGTATCAAAGTAATAGCTGAAGGCTGCTGGATTTAAAGGATTTTATTCCTGCAAAATGAGTTTCAAGTGGTGAAAAAAAAGGCAACGAATATCGATATTACCAGCAACTCTTTCAATCAGTCCACTGTGAGGTTTTAGCTTATATGTCTGTGTTGTAAAACAAAAATGTCTTTTAAATGTTTTAAATATTAGATGACTGCAAAGGAGTTACCAACAGTGCAAGAATCGTTTTTATCACTTTAAAATTTATACCATTGTGTGAGTAGTTTGTTCTTTTTGAAAAACAAAATTTTGGTTACTATTTTTTTCCGAAAACCTCGCAATTCTTCATTCTAGTCGTTTTCGAGTGCTTGTTTGCTGGTATAGCTAACCAAGTAAGAAGTAAACCTTACATTTCCAGTGGCCGTGATAAATTGTTCAATAAAAAAGTTCTAAATGACTACTCAAATTAATCTTAAATAGCGTCCGAATGCAGCTTTAAATATCATATTTTGCTGCCTGGAAATTTTGGTGTATTTTCTTCCTTGCAATCCCGAAAACTAAACCGTTTTCTTACCACACGTAGCGTATTCAAACCGAATTTGCCCGTCCACAAGTACCCAGTTCCACTCTCAGTTCGTCAGCTAATTTATAAAGCGATCTTCGGCGCATGTGAGCATTTTGTCCCTATTGTTGGTTTCACAACACGTCACTAACATTCAAACTAAAAAATTATCGATCCTGCCGAGATTTTACTTTCATGATGCATTAGAGCAGCTGAAAACTAATTTCATACAATTTTTCGCTTCGAAAGGGTTCTTGGTTTTGTGATAGAGTGCGCTTGAATTTCTAAGCTTTTGCGTGACGCGGCATTTACATGACGGCCAAGAGAGCTGTCATGTCATGTACATGTAGGTTAAAAAATGACTTATTTCAGGAAATTTTGCTATCTAAAGATTTCATGTATTAGAAAAAGTATTACTTTAATTTTTATGAGTTTCTCGAAGAATAAATTCACGCTTTTGTAGGAAAACTCAGTAACAGATGTTTCTGTTGGTTTCCTTCCGCCATGTTGGAGTTCATCCGGGTGAGCACCAGCATGGCGTCTCCATACAAATCTCTATAAGTTTGGGTAAAACGTTTCTTCGGATATCTCGTATACGAAATATCCCTCTGACCTGAATCTTGGCGAGGGTCTTTGTATATGTACGTCCTTTCATTTCCCAGATTCTGGACTTTATCTATTTAACGGTTTTGATTTTTATTTGATCTATTTTGAATGGCGTGACACTGAAAACCAGCAATTCTTCGTCAATAACTGTTTCGATGACAAAATTGTCTAACCAAGGATTACAGTTCGCTGATTTAACTTGTTTACCGCGTCAAGTTCGTCCGTCCGACCAGGAAAGAAGCCTCAGAATGTCGAGCCGCCGTTTGGAATAAGTGAAGTGTACAGTAATCATAGCCAGGTTTAACTGAACACGTTTTAAGACATAAAAACGAAGTGTAAGAAATTAAAAAAAGATGATTGCGCTCGGCACTTTCTTTGCAGATTCAGATTCTGTCCACGCGTATCCGGTGAATCCGACATATGAATCCGCGACTCTTTTAATTCGCTTATTAATAGACCCCTTCGCGGTTCTGAGTGCATGATGGGCAACTAGGACAAGAAAAACAATACGTCGGCTATGGGAGAATCCCTTCGATATGTTAATAGTTTTTGTCTTATTTTGTGGTCTAGGATCGCTCTGCAGAAAAAAAGACTTGGAAAATTTTAGAGACAAAGAGATAATTTGAACCCCTCTAAATAAAGTTCATGGAAGAGCCTCCGAAAATAGTTGGGCTTTTAAAAGCTTATTCAAGTCAAGTTTCAACTGCGTAAAAGAAATTGAGTTTGGACGACATCCTTAGGAAGAAAGATCCTTTAGTTTTCTTATTTTGTTTCGGGTTAAGTGGACGCAAAGAAGATGGTAAGATGGAGACAGCAACCCTTGAAGAACGTCAAAAAAGCAATTGGTCAATAAAGCAAAACAACAATTATAACCCTGCACGTGCATCACGCTTTTTTGTACATTTCGTTACCGTCACTGCACGACTACGACGTGAAAATGCTTCATTTTCACGTTTTACGGAGGACGTAAATAAGCGAAGACGAATTTTTCCCTCTTTTTCTTAACTTTTTAGAAATTCAGCTGTTAAGGAGAGGTCGCCTACATTTGGCAAAGTAAGTGAGTTGGGATAATCGCGATGAAGGTTAAAAGAACGCGAATTGACTTTTAATGCAACGTTTTCGCCCCCGTCGCCGCTATAATAATAAAAAAACCTTTGCTTTACGAGTTTTTTTTAATATTTATTAGGGCTGAAAGATTGACAACAGAAGGTAAGAAGGAGGACCGTAAAATCCTATTTCAAGGCTGTCCACGTTGGCGGCTCTTAATTTTACTGTCTCAATGAAACTGTTGTTCTTCAGCTTGCTTGCACTTGAGAATCAGTTCGGCTTCTGTTTGAGCTGAAAACTCATTTTCACTGTTTTCCTATTGTTTGTTAGTACTTTCAAACAGCTGTTAATTGTCTTCATTATTTTATCGGTTGCCGAGCACTGGCGTGCAAAGACTTTACCAAAAGATTTACCAAAATGCACCGCGGACCATGAAACGTGAATCATGCATCAAGCATCATGTTTCAGGGGAGCAACCTCAATTGAAATAGGTGTATGCTTGCTCAAAAACCTTGCTTGCATTAGTAGATGCGGCCCAAGTCTAGTACAATATCTCGCTGAATTAGTGATTTCAAGATCGTTTGTATCATACAAATCTAGGAAGGGCACCATAGAATTCTTTGAAAAAACTACACCAAACGTGCATATTATTGATATCTCAAGTTTCTATTTTTAATCATCGATTTGATGCTGACAATTTCATTTCAGAATCATGGCCGTAGCTAGGTTTTTTTCAAAGGAGGGGGACTGTAATACATTGTCTCACCCAGGATACTTACCAGATTGGCATGTCGAGATCCACGCTGTGTTTTGCTAAAAGTGGAATTTTTTTGGATGAGCATTGAGCGTGGGGAGGGACAAGCCTATTTACCAGAGTTATTGCATATTGAGTTTTCGGATTAGCGCGTTTTCGACACCTGAATTATTGGGACATAAAGCAATAATCTCAGAAAAAATCTCATTTGGGATTTGTATTCTCTTATTTCATTTCATTTCTTGTTTATTTATTTATTTACCATCTATATTTATGTTTATCTTATCAGTCGAGGAACACGAGCACGGTGACTCTGTGTGCATAATAAGTTAAGGAACATGTCATTTTGGACCTTGAGTAAAGTGAGGGTTTCCGAACTATATGACCCTGACGGTACTCGGGCGGACAAAATGGATAAAGGCCAAACTGTTTTGTGTTTGATAAAACACATCCTGCTCAGCCAGTTTCAACACACATTGAACTATAGTCTGAAATGGATACCAAGGAGCTTTTTGGCACTGAGCTTGAATAATAGACCCTGATCCATGCTGCATGTTCTCAGTAATGAAGACAGAGAAAAATGCAATACGCGTACCACGATGTGGGTGGAAAACGTACAAGTGTAGGTAAAAAACTTGAAGGTGTAATTCAAAGGGAAGAAGACAAAATTCATTTTAAACTGAATACAATCAAATCTGTCAAGGCTTGCGATGCTTTTCCTTTCAGTAACAAAATCATCCGCGTAAGCTACTGTACAGCCATAATCTTGCAGCCATGATTCCTTTCGTTTTTTCTCCCTCTTTTTTCCGTTTTACGATCTTTCATAACCTAACTCTGTGCCTTTATACTGTTAAGTAAACGTAAAACCCCATGCAAACTGGTGCAGCATTGTTTCGAGCCAACAACTCCCAACATTGTTGGGTGCTACATGTTGCCCCGTTTGCACACCCTCTTGCATGTTGTTGCGTGTTGTTGGGAGTTGTTGGGAGTTGTTGCATCCGTTTGCACACCAATGTCCAACAATGTTGAGAGTTGTTGCGTCTGCTTGCACGTAGCTTTTATCAGGCTTGTTTTTGGTGTAAATTGTTAATTACGGTTGATAATATATAAAGTGTTTTAAAAACATTTTTTTGGAAAAATAATTGTGCGTATGTTGCTCAATATTCGAATAATCGTAGGTCTTATACGTGTACCTGCATATGCAAAGTTAGTTATTCTGGAAACGGAAACACTTGCAAAGATTTGTAAAGGTGATAGAGCAGCTTTTGCATTAAGATTTTAAGTTTTGAGTCAAAAGGGTCATTGCTATAAGTTTTACGAATATTTACCTGGCCTCGGTGCTCTACACAGTTGCAAATCTTGGTCCTAAACTGAGGATTGATCCGTGATGCAATCATAAAAGACCGTCCAAACCCATGTTCACCAATTCGTTTTAGGGGTATCCGACGATATCTAATATAGATTTATGAATGCAACAATTTCCTTTCTATATTTTCACCTTATTGAAAACTATTGAATTTGTAAGAACGTCCCTTGCCTGTTAAGCTCGACTTAAAAGGGCTTGACATACGGGTACTTTGATGAGGGACATCCCATCAACGCTATTTGAAAAGACAACATCGGTTGTTTGTTTGTTTTTTATGTTAAAGCTTTTGCAATACTGTAACTACATAATTATAGTCATGCGAATAAAGCTTATGTTGTTGTTGTTGTTGTTGGTCGTGTTAGATGAGCCTATGTTTCTTTTTAAAAGGAAAATGGTTCGACGTTATGAAGAACAACATCAGTAGTATGACTTCATTCAAATAGTATACTGAATTTGTTAGGAAACATGCGGAAGGGATAAGGTCTGTCGACGTTAATGTTAACGGCATGTTTACCGTCTCTTTTGAATATGGCGTTTCGGAAAAACATTTTTTTGTTGTTGTTGTTTCTGCCATAATATTTTCAGACAGAAATGAGCGCACTGCTAACTCCCTTATAGCTCTGACATCAATGCTATTTGTCAAAATACCGTGGGCTCATACACGTGTTCATGTAAAGCTGGTTATACAGGAAATGGGAAACAATGTCGGGGTAAGAACTGTTTCAAAGAAATACAGAAAAAAGACTAGTGACCATGCATTTTGAAACTCACACCACTGTTTTTCAGTGTGGGGTCAAACTTACCTAGTTCCCATCCTACCAAAGTGCTTATGACGATAGTGAAGACTATTCAGACAAGCACGCGAGCACGAGCTCTCCACTCTAAATTGGGAGTGAAGAGAAAACGCAAGGGCGAGCGGCTATGGGCAGGAAAAAGGACAGAAATGTGGAATTGTGTCGCCATTTTTGTTGTTGTTGTCTTTTTCCCCCCTTTTTTTTGGCTCCGCTGCGCTGTTTCCTCTCTAGCAGAGCGTTTCTTATGTTAGGTGACCGATCATGACCAAGGCGGGCTCATTGAACCAACAAACTGTTATGCAAGTCCAGCTTTAGTGTTTTCTCTCTGACGCACTGCACAACAACAACAACAACTTTTTTTGTACCCCCAGTTGATTTACATGATACAAAAAATAGCGAAAAAATATGGAGACACTACAGGGTGCCCATAATAACCATTGAGGGCTAAAAAGATAGAGCAGCCTTACTTAGGTTATTTATAAATGATAACATTAAAGGGTCAGGACCATCGTCGGACATGTCCACCATCTTGCGTGACCGCTGACCACTCCCTTGTCCGAGCAAAAACGCATTCTCTCTTGGTACGTGTCATCCAAATGTGAACTTTAAGTCAGTCAAATCAGCATGTCAACACTACCAGTGCTCTCCGTGAGCAACTCGAGTTTTGTTTGGTTTTAGATTGGTTTTTTATTAAACTCATAGTACCGACACGTATATTCTCGACACTGCCAACGTAAAACATTGTGAAATTTATTATGAACGCCTAAACGGCAATATATTTAAAGAGTGTACAAATATCCGTTAGTAGTGAATTGTATACCCGCAAAACAGAGGTTTTTGGTAAAAGCTCATTTCAATTCTTTTGGGGGGAGGTGAAAACAGGATCTCTAAATTCAATCTACAAAACGGACCGAGAAAACAAGGATCATAAAAATAATGTCAATTATTGGCCTTTCATTTCTTTGTAGAACTTGAAAAGCCATTATAGCATACAACTCAATCGACCACATACCATGACGATGAGTAACTTATAATTAGTTAATTCAGTTTTAAGATTAATTCATTCATCCATTTAGTTCTTTCTCAAAAACTTAATATGGCAAGCGATTTCACTTTCAATATTTTGTAAAACTGCAGCAACCACAAACATAGTCTTTTGTTAGATTTGCCATAATATTAATCTGAAAATGACAAACTAATTAAACACGAGATGATCCACCTACTTGCGGCTTAGCTGAACTGTTTCAGAGCCCGCCTTCCTTTTTTGATACTTTCTGAAGTGCTAAATTAGAACTTATAATTATATTCGAACAAGGACCCGTTTGCAAGAGTAAATATTTATTTTTCTTAAAATTTTGAGGCAGCAACTGCATTAAACTAATTAAACACCCGATATTGAGTTGCATAAAGTGAACTGCAAGCTTTCTTAAAGTAGTATTTTGGTTCAGGTTTCAAGTAACATTTTCAAGAATCGTCAGTCACGATTAGTTTGAGGAGAGAAGGGGAAATAACCTGCAAAAATTGTTGCGCTATCAAAACCCTTACAAACAGTAGGCTAGTTTCGGCCACATCCTTAGGAAGAGAGATCCTTTATGGTGCATGCTGCCTAAAAACACCAGGTAAGTGATATCCAAAACTCACTAAAATAGACTATATATCCAAATATTCCGCTACCCTCTGAGAATATTTTTCATGAATTAGACCATTTATGCTTGTATACCTAGTTTGAGAGTAAACCATACTAGCTGTTTAATGACGACAACTATCAATTTGGTTCTCTAAATCGCAGAGCCCAAAATGTTTACGCTGAGTACATCCACCGGAAACCTCCAGTTAAGAACAAAAGAGGATATATGTGAACCATGATGAGGATTATGTGACGAAAATTGTCAAAATATATAGATCTAATTATATTTCTTTGAAATGGCTAATTCATGAGGTAAAGATGGACATGTGTCGTGTCCTGCAGCTAAAGAACTTGAACGTTTTAATTTGAACTTTTTAGAAAATGCAATACTAAAAGGGATATTGCACGTATTTAACGCTAAAATTCTTAAACGCTAATAATGTTACAGTCAAACCAGGTCAAGCGTACCCCCCAGGATACATTAATGAATTTATTATTCAAAAGTTGAATCCGTTGCTAGTTGTAGATTTCAGATTGATCTCTGTATTCTTGCATGTGTAATGAGCCGTGAATTCACACGCGAGGCAGTTATGAAATTTCTACTAGCTCCATTTTCCTGAAATTGATGTAAATGTCTTCTAAGAAGCTTAATCCATTCAAAGATTTTCAATCTGACCAAATACAGAGAAGTTCTCGTAAAATATTCACTGCTCATTACGCATGCAGAAATGCCGCTTTGAATTTGACACCAGTTACGGGAACGACTAACGGATTCATTTTTCAAATAATCAATTCATTAATAGAATCTTGGGGGTACGCTTGACTTGATTTGACTGTAAAATGACATGAAAGCCTGTAGCTCAAATTGATTTTCTTTCTCTCCTTATTTTTTCTTAAAGCCTTTTTACACTTGTTTTTTTGCTTATAACCTTTCACGACTGCAAAACGATGCAACAAATAAACGAAAGGGGAAATTCAATCTTTTTAGTGCAGAAGCATTAATGACTCGCAGTTATTTGTAGTAAATTTTAGAGAAAAGATTTTGAATAATTGATGCTGCGTGCATTAACAAGCTAGACAACGCCAAACTAAAAACAGAAAGACTTGAAGAAATTTTAGGCGGCCTCATACAATAATTAAGTGGCCACGAAAATTGTTCCAAAGGGTGAGATCGATACTGCCAGAATTCGTAAGCCCAGCAATCCAGTTTGTAAAATCAACTAATTCCATGGTCAGTTCATAACATCAATCGTTAAGGGGGGCTTGCGCTGATACATGACCTTTCTAGAAAATTCTGCTTATAATAAATAGTACAGTAGTGCAAAAAATCTGAAATAACTGGGGAGCGAGCACAAAAGTAAGAAAGTAATACGAAATTGATACAAAGAACCGTGTGGAATTCCTACTAAAAAGCTGTTTCATTTGTATAGTCTTCACCTTGGATTTCAGCTGATTGCATTCACACCGACTCCAAACGTTAGAACTGCATATTAAAGTAAATTAAGGACGAAGTGAAAGTATTGTCGGAAGAGGCTTCATAGATTTGTCTGATCTGGAAAACCAGGAAATAAGGACGAAGTTAGCAGTAATGGTCAAACAAGCTTGCATAACTGAAATAAAACGAATCGCATAAATCTGTGATCATGTCTTCCTTTGGACCAAAAGTGTAAAAATCATCATCAAAGGGAAAATGGCTACTGACAATACTCGTCACATTTGTTGAAACACTTGTCACGTTAAGCCCTCCCCAACGTCGATTCACTTATCATTCATTTGCAAATAAACGCCAATCTCAAAGCATTGGGGAAGGAGAGAAGAAGTACAAACGGGAAAAAGTTGGGTCAGTTGGTTGAGAGGGCGTGACATGAAAAGACCCCAGTTTCAGCCTAGTGTTCAACGAAATTTGACGAGTATTATTAAACAATGAGATGCCATATTACCGTGGGTCTGCTCAGTAATAGATCACAGATGACGTCAAAATGTGGCAAAAACTAAAAAGTGGCTCACAAGCCGCAGGCGAATGTATCACTGATGTTTTTTGGTATTATTAAGAGTAAAGTGCTCTTTTTCTCTCCGTTTCTCCATTTTTCTTCTTTGTAAATAGCTCTTGCTAAGTTTTTTTCGAGGCTCTCACTTGCATTAATCCGAAACAATATCACAAACATTTTCAAAACCGCACGTTATGTTGAACAAAACTAAAAGAAAACAAGTTTCCCGTTACGTCATCCATGTATCTGTACTCCAATATATCATAGGCAACGACCAATCACAGCGCGCGTAGCATTCACATCATTGTATAACGTGCGTTGCTATCGTTACCTTAGTCCTCGTATCATCTACATATTACTATGGCATGACTGGGCATTTAAGGTATCGCTAAAATGTAAATCATTTATTATTAACACAAGGGAAAGCCACGGCCCCAGCTTTGTCCTTACGTTACTTAAGTCTTACTAGGTTATTGTCATCGGTCATATGAACCATCCCTATTAATTACTTGCTAAGAATGTAGTTTCTACTAGTATGTATGCATGACATTTTTTTCAGTTCTGTCAAAATGACGGCGAGTTACACCATTAGTATTTCATTCCTTTTTATGCTGATTCAAATATTCACTGAAACACTCGGTCAACAATGCATCAATGGTGGGTCAGAGGAATCCATCTTGGGTTGGAAGCTACAAAACCACGTCTACAAGACGCTAAAGGCCAACTTTGGATATGAGTGCGTACTTATTTGTCGTCAGGACAGCAGGTGCCAAAGTTTCAATTGGGTGATCTCTCTTAACATGTGTGAGTTCAGCGACAGAACCAAAGAAGCCAGACCTGAGGATTTTGTTCCCGATCCAGACAGATATTATTACAGGCGAGACAGGAATCTAGGTGAAGTTTATGTTAGTTAAGATCTCTCAGTACTGAAAGGAGTTTTTAAAGGACCCCTGTGCAATTTTCGTGGCGTCATACCCGGAGGCATCTAAATTTCAGTCATCATTTCCAGGAAATATTTACGTTAATTTGATAGAAAAATTGACAACTTAACTGATCAATAACACATGACAAAAAAGGCTGTGCCTTTTAAGAAATAGGTACTATGTATGGGCGAAACTTTCATGTCCAGCCTGAAAATAACTTGAAAATGACAACATTTTGGGCGATTGAGACCTCGTAATAAAAATTAGTTATCGGCATCCTTGTTACTGGGTGTTTCTTCAGTGTCGCGGAAACCATTGTTGGTTCGCTTCTTTGGGTAGTGTCTAATCATTCTTTTGTATAGTATTACGTCATTTAGTGATTGCACAAATCCGCAACACCAAGAAACCACCTTATTTGGCAGGTTATTCTAAAAGGAAATTTGTGTGTTTACTTTTAGTCTTGTCGGGAAAAGCATTATTAAAACTTCTCCTCATTGTCTCGTCTCTCACATTATGATCATTCATGGTTTTTATAGCGGAGCACTATGAGTAACAAAAACATGGTAACCCATGGATGCGAGAAATTTGGTAAACGCGTGAAAACGCGTCTGTCCACCCCCGACATGTAAGCCGGGATGAAGTTTTGCATTCAAGCATCCGCGCGTTTTGGCGGTAAATCACTACAGTAGATAGCCGACAATTTTCGTTTAGCCTGAGTGCATCGTCGGAACACTTGCTCAAAAATATTTGCTCCGGCAAGTAGATGTGGCCTAACTTAAACAGTGCTCCAGTACAACTTGTCGCTAATTATTGATTATTTTCAAGATCGTGCATGTATATTAAATAAATTTGAGGAAGGGCACTATAGAATTCTGCGAAATAACTTCACCAAACGTGCATATTATTGCTACTTTTCACATGACGTCACTAAACTTCAAACTACAAAACGATCGATCCTACTGAGATTTTATTTTCATGATGTATTAGAGCAGCAGAAAACTAATTTTGATACAAATTTTCGCTTCAAAAGGGTTCTTGGTTTTTTGATAGAGTACACTTGAATTTCTAAGCTTTTGCGTGACGCGGCATTTATATGACGGCCAAGGGAGCTGTCATGTAGGTTAAAAAAATGACTTATTTCAGGGAATTTTCCGATCTAAACAGTTCATGTATTAGAAAAAGTATTACTTTAATATTTATGAGTTCTTCGAATAATAAATTCACGCTTTTGTAGCAAAACTCGGTAATAGATGTTTCTGTTGGTTTCCGTCCGCCATGTTGGAGCTCATCCGGATGAGCACCAGCATGGCGTCTCCATACAAATTTTGGTAAAACGTTACTTCGAATATCTCGTATACGAAATATCCCTCTGAGCTGAATCTTGGCGAGGGTCTTTGCATATTTACCTCCTTTCATTTGCCAGGTTCTGGACTTTATCTATTGAACGGTTTTGATTTTTATTTTGATCTATTTTGAATGGCATGACACTGAAAACCAGCAATTGATGTCTCAAAGTTACTATCAATGATCATCGATTCGATGCTGACAATTTAATCTCAGAATAAGCACTAGATAATTAAATTGAACAATTTACTTCTTAGTTCCCCTTGGATCCACTCCTGAGCTTCCAGCTGAAACATGCAAAGAAATAAAAGCAAGTGAAGGGGAGGTAAAGAGCAAGAAGTACTGGCTGAGTAACATTAAACCTGGTATTCCTTTGCTCGCTTATTGCGACATGAACACTGAAGGTAAATATAATTGTACAGCCTGCGAAATGATATATCGACTCCGAAATGATCCCCAATATATTTTCCTTCGACCCCGAAATGATTCCCTTTTATCCCCACCCCCGTCCTTGCTCGCCCCTCCTGCCTTAGTTTTCCAGTCGCTTTTATGATGGCGGCCGCGATCAATGTACCCCTTGGTAGCGCTTTCGTTAAAAAAAAAAAAAAAAAAAAAAAAATATATATATATATATATATATATATATATATATATTCTGTAGGCTAAGGTCGGGGATCATTTCAGAGGCTGTACAGTTCACCAGTTCTCTTAGCGAAATTAAAATATTTGTTTCTGAGTTTATTTAATTAATTACATCTTGACTATTATTAATTCATTTGGGGATTGTATTTTCTTATTTGTTCGTTTGTTTATTTATTTATTAAGTTGCCTGTCTATATTTAAGTAACATGTCATTTTGGTCCTTGAGTAAGGCGGTTTCCATTATTATAACCCTAGCGGCTAGCGGTAACCAGCGACGGCAAAAGTGGATAGAGACTAAACTCCATCATGTGGTTCTGTTTTTCATCAAACACATCCCGCTCAGTCAGTTTTTACACAATTTGAAGGTTGCTGACAGGTCAAGTAGGCTGCAGAATTCAGCACTAAAGCCAACGCTTGACCAATCCTTTCCTCCTTTTGTCCGAGAACAGACCAAACTCATTAGTGACAGGTTGATGTTACAGGTAGTAACAGGCAACAGCACATCCAGGGACCTGACCAATTATGACTTCGGCTTTGGGCCGAGAGTGTAAGATTTCTTGTTAGATTTCTGACTAGCCAGTAACAGTACTAACCAGTTGCGTGATATCAAGATCTGTTAATATCAGGCAGCATGAGGTCATCAGGGAGTGTATCACAGGCGATTTGACTGAGATGAACGGCGTCAATGGCCGCGTCAATATAAATGTCGGTCACAACAAATCCATTCAATCGTTGTCACACAAAACTGCTAGTATCAGTGCCAACTTATCAGGACAATTCATTTGTCTTTGCTATGTAATAGCCTACTGATATCTTTGTTTCCTTTCCCCATGCACGCAATCATTCCTTCTTGTATCTCTCTTGTTCTATAACCCAGTTGTCTCTGTGCTGTTAACTCAACAGGGGCACCTAACGACGGTTTCCCCCTAAAGACACTGAAAATACTTTTTAGGCTATCAAGAGTACTTTTAAATCTCTAGAAATGCATTCTAAGTGGGGCTATAAAATTTGTACTTGTTCCGTCATCATAGGGAAAATTGATCCACGGCAAGAAATATGGCATTCACCGTCTCGGAAAACCCTCGGTTAATTTTCGAAAACGCGGCATTTTGCTAAAATTCTCTCGCGTTTTCCGGTCGTAAAATCCACTCTTTTCCCGTCGTTTTCTGGCCGGTGAATTTGAGTATTCGTTCCATTATCCGATAGTTTTCAGGCTCAGTTAACACCAGGAAAACGCTTGTTTTACTGGTGTTAACCGGACCGTTAACGGACGGATAATACAAGAAAAACATACGGTTAACACATGAGGAACGGATCGTATTCCGTTGTTCACCGCACTTTTCCAGTGACTTAACATCGCGTTTTTTGGTGTTTTCTGGTGTTTTCAAGTGGCAAAACAAAGAATTCACCGACGTTTTCCGTCATTCTGCGGGAGTTTTCTCGCGTTTTCTGGGGCAGCGAACAACTAGAAAATGCCGGGAAACAGCATGTTCCCCAACGTTCACCCATCGGTTAATGAGATGTTTTCCATCGTTTCCGAACTTTTTTCTCCAGGAAAACGCGCCGTTTTCAGTATCGAATGCGCTTATTTTCGCGCATCTTCTACGTTTCCAGTGTGATCTTATGCTGGAATGTAACTTAGTCCTTTATTCACTGGTGTTTTCGCTCAAAATTTAACACTCGTTGTTGCAGTTTTGTTTTTCCCGGCACCCGCCATAGGTGCTTTAAACGACAAATAAATACTTCGATTCTGTCCCCGATATCCCTCAATGGAAACAAGAAATGAAAAGCTCTCAATGTACTTCTGAACTCTTTTATTATCAGCAACTCAACTAATCGTCTGCAGTACAGAATGCCTCTAATTGATTATGACCACTCCACAGTAAACTAAAACTACTATTTATAAAAATGCATTCAATCATAGATAAGATATTCACAAAATTCTGTTATCAAATGAATATGGGCAGTACAATTCAGAACGCTCTTGACAATATATCTACTCATAACCAACTGATCCAAATAAGAACAGTCGGGAGATATCGATGCTAACTTATGAAACGAGTAAGGCATGTACAGATTAATTTCAGTCATCATTCCACTTGCATACAAATTGTTTTCTGTAGTAAAGTTTATATTTATACTCAAAATTCTATTCAATACGAGCACACATTGACTTTAAAACAATACTGTTTCCAAGGTCAAAATGAAGTTGATCCACTCCTTAGTTTAATAAGTCCATGTGCGCTCGTACTGAGTGGAATTTTGAGTGTATTTCCTTTAAGGATGAGTACTCTCTCGGTTTGCTGGTGAAAATCACCTGGAATATAGTTAATTGGTAATATCCAACTAGTGGTCTATTATCAATGTCACATTCTGACTGGCTGAGCTACTACTAGGCCATATGTTATAGCCCACTAGTAGCGAAAAGCACCGGCTTTGAAAACCAAAACAATGGCGGCTGAACAATGTTTTTGCTAGCTAAACTTGTTGTGTCTCGATATTTTGGACCAACTAGTTGGATTTTACTAAAACAATAAATTATTCCTCTCGCCCTCATGGCCTCTGAGTCAACAGTCCATTCGGGCTTGAGGAATAATAAATTGTTAAATATATGTCGACCAGTGGAACCCCAAATGGCAATAGCACACTGTTAAAGAAATTTCAAGTGCCATATTTGTTCTGAAATAAGCCTTGAAACAAGGTTTTCCCTGATTTACTTTTAAAAATGTATTGAAGCTCCACTGTTATCAAGCATTAAAAAATGAAAAGAACTACAATTTAATGGCCCAGAGCAATGACTCAGGAACTTCATTACGGCCTCTTGTACTTGGAGGACCAACCCTTCTGTTAGCAGATTGCCTTTTTTGCTGGTTGGACATACTTCTTCTATAGAGAGAGTCCAAATTGTGAAAAAAACATGGAAACCTCCTCTGATCTCCACTCTAGGGGCCTTGTTCTGAGAACATCACCCTCCTCATCTGACTCATCGGACGAAATCAAGGCTGAATGTAGGGCTTCTAAGGCTGGCATCTTCTTCTCATCTTCTGTAACCGCTTTTAGTCTTTCTCAAGTTTCTGGGTGAAATAATATAGAAATCAATTATTTTTGATAGATTTGTTTTTAACTTTCAGAGCATCTGTAGTCAAGAGAAATATTCTCATTGAAAAACCAGTAGTGGTCACTGATCTGTAGCTGTCACATTTAGGGAGGCTTAATTCTTTTCCCTTTAATTAAATTATTCACAAATGCTACCAACTGAGTAATGCCACTGGATTGTGTTCTATCCCTGGAATCCCTTCTTTAAAACAACATGTAATACTGTTTGAATATACATGTGATGTACAGCTAGCTTTATACTTGTGGAGTCAGATGGCTTGTGATTAACTGATCACAAAAGTGTCCTTAGGTGGGTATGAAGGCCGATAATTTACATAATCCAAGTTCAAGAGTTCTGTAAGAAGGTTGAACTGCTTTTTTATATCACTCTGTAATCACTGTTGTGCTGGCCTCATGAATAAATTTTTGACAAGCTTGCAAGCACTGACTTAATAAGTCGCCATTACTGCACGACTGTTTCATGGTTGCATCAGGTAAGTCCAATTTTGGTCGATTGCCACCAAGGAGATACTTTAAGATAAGATAAAGGATGGTAAATTTTCACTCAAACAGTTCGGTGTGGATTTGGGGTTAGATTAATGGTGTTGTCATGTTTTTTTTTGGCAGCAACTCACAAGGAAACAAGTAAATGCTTGTAGCCTAGTAGTCGCTATTTTGTGATGAATATATTAATTTTGTTGTTATCCCTCGTTGGGCTTCCTTCTCGTTTGACCTCAACTGCAGAAGGGGCTCAAGAAATGCAAAAAAATATATAAAAATTATTTGAGTAGTAAGAAAAATTGTTCCATTCTGATCAGTTTTTGTAATTCTTACCTACATTTTCTTCTCACAACATTTTTCAACATCAACAAATATTTTGTTATTCATCACAAAATATGGTGGCTAGTACAGGCTTTTGCTTGTGAGTTAATTTGTTTTTCCATTTTCCCTTATGTGCTTTGCAATGCTACTTGACCTTACAGTTGAAATCATTTATAACCTAACGATAAAAGAAGAGCTTAGTGGCAAATACTTATACATATCAGGTGAGTCATAACTTTGTTGAAAAATGATACGAGTGAAAAATGTTGGAAACAATTTCAAAAACTGAGCAGAAAGGAACAACAATAATAATTATACTACTCATATAATAAAAAATAATAAAAATAATAATAAAACAATTTTAGGCATTTCTCAAAATCCTTATGCAGCCAAGATCACATGAGAATGAAGCCCACAGGAGGGATCAACAACAAAAAGTAAACACTGGTACATCACAAAATAACGTAGGCTACTTGAAATGTTTGCTTGTTTCCTTGTGATTGGCCACCAGAAAATAGGTGACAAAGAAAACTAATTTCACCCCAGAACCACAATGAACCTTTGGAGTGAAAATTTCTTATCTATTATCTTCTCTTAAAGTATCTTTTTTAGACAGGTACTCAAGCAAAATTTGGACTTACCTAATCTAACCAAGAAACAATAGAACAATAATGGCAACTTAAGTCAGCACACTTCCAAACTCGTCACAAATTTTTTTTCATAGCACCCCACAATGATAAGTTCAGACAAAAAAGGTTCAACCTTCTTACTGAACTCTTGAACTTGGATTCTGTATATTATAATTATTATCTGCCTTCGCACCCACCTAACAAAGCATTTGTGATCAGTTAATCACAAGCTATACAACTCCACAAGTGATCTTCCAAAAATTGTGTTGCATACATGTAGCACCTGGCTTTGCTTTCCCCCCAACCCCCCTCCCCCAGGTTGATTCTCAATTTCCTTTGTCTCTTGGGGCTAGGAGACAAAGAAAATTGAGAATCAACCAGAGTTAAATCAAGATTAACCTGAAAACAAATTTGACCCATAACAATATGCTTTGCATGAATTCTCCCTCCATGTAAAAGGTCACTTAAAGGGACACAGTCAGCTGATGCACATGCGCATTACATATCAATTCTTAGCTGCTTTGCATATCACAAGATGCACGTGAAACAGAAAGTGAGAAGCGCATCCCGAATATCTAAACAAACCTTTTGGAGTTGAACTAATTGCAAGTCAAAATCTTAGTTATAGACTCTAAGTCATATCAGAGCACTCATTTTTTTATATGCCATCAAGAATTCACCAATGCACTTGTCCAGGGAAAGCTAAACATTGACGAATACTTCTGAATTTGACGAATCAGTAGGTTGAGACAGCTTGATTGTACCTTTCTCCATCAATTTTCCAAATGTTTGTAATGATGATTTGCCCTGCAGTGTTATTGATTCATTTCTCTTGTTAGTTTGGTACACGAAGGGGATTTCTCCCGTCCAGCACCTACACGTTTTCCACCTCCTCTTTTTATGTTCTTTTGGATACTGTGCTTAACCAAATAATTATGATAAAATAATGTTTTAGGATGCATAAAAGTTTGCTGAGTCAGAAAGAGGTTTTCAGAAAAAAAAATAGAGGATCGAATGAAAAACTAGGCCAGATTAAAGTGGATTTCTAGATGTATCTGATGTGGACATTTGATTTTGAGTTGAGGTATTTAAATCTTTTTCAAACTGGGAAAAGTAGTGTCCAGGTCAGTGTGGCCCAATAGGCGACTGTGTCTCTTTAATTGCTCTTTTTACCAGCCGCATCGGGTTATCTGTAATATTTAGAACTTGTGAGACTGATCTGCCTCGGTTACTTTAGCTAGCTGCGGGTCAGCCAGGATTGATTGTAAAAATTAATACTTTGTCATATAACAAATAAATTATCATGTCCAAACTCCTTGCCTCACATACATGCTACATCTGCAAAAACAAACTCCCACAAAAAAATTGTGCCACAAGGTGTGGTAAGTTTTAGCCTATCTTCCAGAGCCGGTCATGTTGAAACGCAGACCATGCAGACTGCAGACTGTGCAGACCGTGCAGACTGAATGTTAATTTTTTTACTTGCATCTTAATTTTCTAGTAAAATGTTTACTATAGTTTCCTGCAGGAGCGAGCGTGATGGAGGAAGGTAAGCTGTTTCTTTCTGCAACTGTATTATATTGCCATGATTATTTAATTTTTTTAAGTAGAAGAAGCTTTTCAGTTCAGGTTAAGTGACTTAAAATAAAATCCTTTTCGGCTTCCTACAACGGCTACGAGAGACATTTCCTGAATTTCCTTGATTGTTGGTGATTGTCTTAAGTTTCACTCTGTAATTCAAACCGGTGATTTGCCCTCATTTCTTCAAATCCAGTACAGATACCGATGTTATCATTGTTAGCTCGGAAGATTCGGCTAAGACTTTTGTTTATGTATTTTTTTTATTCGATTCCCAAGAGTGTCCTTCTTGGCTGGTTTTCACTCAGGGATCCACAATTGTATTTGCTCCATGCATTCACGCCAATAAGTGGTAGTGGTTTGAAACCGACAATCTTGTCCGAGTATCATGGTTCTTGTTTATGCAGTTCCAAAACTAAATAGTTCATTAGTAACAAATGTATTATTTGTACAACTCAAAGATGTGGAGGGGGCTTGAATGCACCGTCTATTTTAGGCATATTTTGTCTTAATTTTCATTGAATATTATCTGTGAGAAGTTAAAGTCGCTGCCCTTCTCCTCTTAATTCTGACGCTTACGGAACCGTCAAATACGAGGAAATCAGAATATTTCTAAGGTAGATATACCGTTGATTTATTTACACATTTTAAAGCAAGGCCCATCTCTCAAACGTCTCGGTTTGATATTCCGACCTAACAACGACGACATCGGTATCTGTAAGATTTGAAGAAATGGCGGCAAGTCACTGGTTTGAATTACAGAGTGAAACCAAACAAGGCGATCATCAACAATCAACGAAATTGAGGAAATGTCTCTCTCGTAGCCATTGTAGGAAGGGTTTTATTTTAAGTCACTTAACCTGAAAAAACTTCTTCTACTAAAAAAGATTTAAATAATTGTGGCAATATAATACAATTACAGAAAGAATCAGCTTACCTTCCTCCATCGTGCTCGCTCCTGCATGAAAGCAGCCCAGCTAAAAGCGCGCGAAACTGCCTTTACATCTTCCAGTAAACATGAGCCCACGATTTTCTCATTTCTTAGCCATGACCCTTGCAGGTACACATCAGTGCACATATGATAGTGATGCACAGTGCACATAATGAGAGGAAGCGGGAAACTATAGTAAAAATTTTACTAGAAAATTAAGGTACAAGTAAAAAAAATAACACTCAGTATGCACAGTCTGCAGTCTGCAGTCTGCATGGTCTTCCTTTCAACATGACTGTCCAGAGCTGTTCTCTTGTCCCTTCCAAGAAAGTTTCCTCAGGTACAGTTGTATTCCGGATTCCGAATTTCACTATTCCAGATTCCTGACTGTATACGTAGCTTACTAACAAATCCTCGACTTGCATTCAATTTCGAGATCAATTCCTTACAATACATGCTAAAAGAAGTTAAAGATCTTACCCTAATTGTCTTGAAACCGTCAATTAAGAACTGGCACTCCTTTTCCTCTTTCTAGACGCTTCTTCGGTCGAAAACTTTTCACACAGCTCGTCTACAGCTTAACGGTAAGTCTGTTGACGTCCTCTTCTTTCTTCGTTCTCTTGGCCACTTGCGCCCTCAAAACAGTGCTTCCCTTAATCGTGGCTTGTAATAACAAGAAGTAACGGTCCGAAAGAGAGATTTCTTGGCCAAGATCGACCGCGGACATGGCTGCAAAACAACAAAAACTCGAAATTCCCGCCGCCTTCTTCGAAATGTGACAAAATATTTTCTCACACGTAAGAAACGCGGACTTTAGTCAGGTCTCTTAGGGTCAGGATCGTTACAGAGTTGACAAAAGCGCCAAACTTTGCACAGCGATAGCTTATTGCAGTGCCATGAATATTAGAGGGGGTGCCCACTGCAAATATGCCACTGAAGCGTGCTAAACAGGATTTAATTATTGTAAATTTCACCTGCTGGGGTCCCTGTGGTGTTTTGATCGAAAATTGTTATTTAATACCTTAAATCACTCTGAATTCTATTCTCATGTTGTAAACAACAATTTCACTCGAACATCTGGCATTCCCATCCATTTTTGCTTATTGATTGTATAATTAAGTTGATTATTACTGTGCCCTCAAAGCAAGTCCACAGTCCGCCCACATTTTCATAACTCATTTCTAAGATGGCCTCGTCTTTGCTTCATAACTTGCAAGTACTCAGCTTCTGGGGTTCTCTTCCCCGTTTCTAATGTACTTCAATTAGAGGAGGCCTTATTGTGTGGCTTAAGTGTTATTTATCAAGTATTACTTGTCATTACATGTCACTTTAAGCTGAAGAAAGCGTATGGCACAGCGATTTACACACAAAATTTCAGAAAAAAGAAATTGTCAAAGAGTCTGTTGTATCACATATTATCAGGGATTTATGACAGCTATTCATGAAGAGCAAATAACGAAATGACAGAACCCAAAATAGTTCTTTCCTAGGGAGGTAATTAATTTTTCAGCTTAACATAGGCCTGGATGCCTTTCAGTCTCTCTTTATCCAGTTATCTGCTGGACGCAAGTGCATGTTTTGACAGAGAAGCAAGCACCGTGGCACAAGTCATATCATTTACAATTTCCGCAGTTTGTCTAAGCTTTACAAAGCAAAAACAAAGAAAAAAGAATCTGGTCTCATAAACGAAAAAAAGAAACAAGTTAGCCCGAGCTTCAAAAAACAGCACAGTTTATCATGAAGCCTCTACATTTGGCACTGAAGGCACTCATGTTCAAAAATAATAACAGCTTATCAAGTCGTAAAAGTGAGACTCAAGTGGTACAAGATTGACTCAAATGATAAATGGTGAATAATTTAACTGCTGAGGGTCACCCTTCAAGGTGGGTAACCCGGTCTGCCACACCAGGTAACCCTCTCAGCTGACGTCAGATTTTGTCATGTCAACGTTTCAAGGTGAGGTAACCCAGGCTAGTCGGGGTCGGATTCGTGATACATCAAATTCGCGCAAAATTCACTTTGGCGCTGGGTGGCTTCACATAATTATTAAAGGTAACAATATAAAGCCACAACACTGAAGGTTGCAGCAAGAGCAGCAAGAGCAGCAATTGAGCGTAGACGTGGTTTGCCAGCATTTTTCTTGTTTACGTGCTTAGCGACCATTCAATAATCTTGAGAAAGTGCACCCCAGGATGGCGGGGGTTGTAAGATTGCATGAAAAGGAACCTCACCTACCTGGGGTCCCCCACCTTTATGTTAACAGGCCCTAAGTCTCAGGAACCGTGAAACTGGTAATAAATGGTATACCTAACCCGGGACTAGCTGTGATACTACTTCCATCTTCAAAAACGTCAGCATAGCAGCCAAAGGAGCCATTATATCGGTGTAACACGAATATTAGATTGCGGTTGTTTCATGCGTCTCGTTTTGTGACTTTTTTGTGTTCGTTTTTGTCACCATCTCTAAATATCAATCATGTTAAAAACACCCCTACCAACAAAATATTTCGTAAAGCTCTTTAGAATGATATTCAGCAATAAAAACAAGGTGTGACCAGGAGCCGATTTCTAGGCCCCTGGTGTGGCAACATAGGCATAAGTGAATGCAAAGTTTTGCAGTATGTAATCTGTCAAAAATCTGTTTGAGTGGTCACAGTTGGGGCTGATGGGCTTCTTTATCATGACCACTCCATTACTATAAGGGACCAGGCCATAATTATTGTTGACCCTTGCTTTTTTTGGTATTTTATGTAATTTTCCACAGCATTATTTTGTGAAAAGTTGGTAACTGAATTTCTCTTTAGGAATTTATGATCGTAAGATTTCGTAACCATTAAGTATTCGCCTAATTGCATCAAACAAATTACATTCATTTTCATAAATGATGCATCATTGGTTGGCTAAAAGAGGTCTTGTTCCTGTAACTTTCAGCTCTTCTGAAGTTAGTTTGTTTGTAAATTGTAACGCACGCGACGACCTTCCTTTTTTTTTTGAAAGATCGTATAGACCTACCAGTAACACTCTGGTCCAAAGGCTCTGAAGTGAATGAACCGCTTACAGGTGTCTAGGCATGCAGGGACCTCATACACTTCTTAATAAATGCAAATGTGCAAAAAATAAAGAGTGTTAAAAATTCCTGGAGAGGCATATTTTACAACCTCTTCCCCAGGGCTTAACAAAAAGGTAGAAAAAGGTAAAGCGACCATATTTTACGTCAATAACTCGTGACAGTAATAATAACCGATAAATTTGAGGTCGACGGTGCGCTCCTTTTACCCCCTTCTCTCCATTAATTCTCCGTTTTAAGGGTATTTAAAGCTAGTCAAAGCTACATTGAAAATAGAGAAGTTGAAATAAGGAGGTGTTGACACCAGGCTCGAACTCGGGACCTCTCGCCCCGAAGGCTGCGCACTAACCAACTGTGCCACCCTTGCTCCTCCTTTTCCCCCTGAGGACGAGGATGACATGTTTTAATTATTATCTCAAGGACAGGGTTACCAACGAAGCAAATTATAATCTAATCTTAGCTGCACAATTACAAAGTGGGCGCGTTGTCAGTTACGGTTCATGAGGTCGTTCATGTGGCATGTCAAACTTTAACGATTCTATCGTTTAGGATGTGATACATTTGAGTTTTATGTTATTGTATGACATCTTTGAAAGCTGGCTTTGTGATCTGTTTAAATTGATATGTAATGATATTATCACTTGCAAGTCTTAGCAGTGACACTGATAGCCGCACAGTCCGCACAGTGAACATGGCCACACTTACCGTGTGGAGACTGGGCACTAGTCAGTATTATATACATATAAAACTATTTTGAATAGTGTAACAACAACTAAACATTACCAAATTAAAAACTTAAAAATTTGAAACAAATGTTTTTTAGCCAAATCAGACAAGAAGAGTACTCACCACAGGGCACCCAATCTGCTATTATAGGTGAAAGTTAACCCCCCCCCCTTTTATCTGTAATTAGGACCATTTGTAACGGGCACCCCCTCCAGTATTAATCGGTAGGTGCTAAGGAAGCTGTGTGCCAAATTTGACACTTTTGTCACGTCTGTAACGATCCGGCCTATATTTTGCACTAAGAGACCTGACTACTTTGAGGTTATGTGATCTTGTTCTTTTGTGTCACTCATGATGTCGAGGCTACGAGCCCGGTTACTAGGGAAACAGAAAAGGTCTGTTCCATTGCGTTTTCTCTAGGATCTTTAGCTTCGCGGCCTCGCGGCAGAAATAATGCATTTTGCATGCCTTGAGTTTGTTTAAAAAACAACGACGATTACGACAGACCTCTAATAAGTCTTATCGTATTCAGAATCTGCTGAACTGAGATTACTGAGAAGTCAATTTCCGTTGTAATATTCACAGACACCGGTTTCTTGCCAAAGTTGTTGCTGGTAAGATAATCTAAATAAAGCTGAGGGAATTCTTGGCAGGAAATGTTTGGACCCAAATAAAACACGGCGGTCAACGGCCTGTTTACACGTTGCTGATAACGACGGTAAAATGAGTTGCAAAACGCACTATTGAATCGCGTTTGCCAGGTCCAAGAAAACGTGAAATGAACGGCATGTTTTCCTGGTGTTACCGCCGGTGAATGTTGAGTTTTCCCGGGAGTTTTCCTTGTGTTACCCGAAGTCGGAAAAGGATTTGGGAACGTGATATTTTCACGACATTAACCGTTTGGTAAAATTTCCGGTTAACGAGAGAAAACGAGCTGTTCAACCCCGTTTCCCGTGTGCTGGATAATGTGACATGAACAGCATATTCTCCCTCTGTTAAGTGATGGTGAATGCCAAGTTGTCCTTGTCTTTTCCGAAGTTGGAAAACGAGTCACGAACGCGATAATTTCCTTACATTAACCGTTTGGTAAAATGTCCGGTTAACGAGAGAAAGCGCACTGTTCAACCACGTTTTCCGTGTGCTGGAAAACGTGAAGTAAACAGCATATTTTCCTGGTATTAACGGATTGTGAACGCCGAGTTTTCCTTGCGAATTCCGAAATGAGAAAACGGATCGTGAACGTGGCATTTTCAATACATTAACCGTTTGGTAAAATCACCAGAAAACAGAAGATTTTGTGCCGTGTGAGTCGATTCGAAATTACAAGAGCTTCAGTGATTATAATTTACCGAAAATTTTAGGTGCAAATGTAACGTATTACGAAAGTGAGATTTTTTCTGACTCCTCTCTCCATCATATTTTTGAATTCGAAAATTCTAGGTTTCTTTTTTCTACAAGAATAGCCTAACCTGGGGACGTGAAATGTGAAAAATCAAATTCAATCGTAGGGAATTTATTTAGATAAGCTTCGAAAATTGTACGTGAATAGGACGGTCAACTAGAAATTTTTAGGTGCCTTCAAGCTATAGAAAATGCTGGGCAATATTTGCTTCTCCGAACAGATATTTTACAGAAAACAGTCGTAAGTGCCCCTGACTCAAGGTTTGTTTGTGTTGTAAACATATTGTTTATAACACGTGATAAAGTGTTTAAAAAAGTTTTAGGCATACTTGTGCGTATGTTGCTATAGCGAAGACAGGTTTTAATCAAAATTCTCTTTTTTTACTCAGATATCGACGAATGTACTGCCTCTTCTCCCCTATGTGACGTCAATGCTCAATGCTCGAATACTCGTGGGTCTTATAGCTGCAGATGTAAACTTGGTTTTACTGGAAACGGCAAAACTTGCAAAGCTTTGTGAAGGCTTGTGTGGTGGGGAAGTTTAAACCATGCTTTACAAAATTTTATCTTGCGGTAAAGTATTTATTTTCTATGAAATGATCGTTGATGCTAACAATAAATAGATTACTGAATAAGAGCGTGCTCATTTTCTTCCGTAAAGGAGCTTGAAGTTACTAACCGGTTGCGTGTTATCAAGAACTGTAAATATCAACCAGCATGAGATCATCTGGCAGTGCATCACAGGCGATTTGACTGAGATAGCGTCAATGCCTGCGTCAATGTCGTACACAACAAAGCCATTAAACCCTTCTCACAAAAAACTGCCAGTATCAGTGCCAAATTATCAGGACAACTCATTTGTCTTCGCTATCTGCAATAGCTTTTCATATGCAACCATTCCTTCTTGTATCTCTCTTTTTTTTTTCTCTTTTACGATCTTCCTTAACCCATTTGTCTCTGTACTGTTAACTCAACACCTGACTCAAGGTTTGTTTATGCTGTAAAGATATCATTTATTTCGCGTGCTAAAGTGTTTAAAAACGTTTTTTGAGGGGGGTATACTTGTGCGTGTGTTGCTCTTTTTTTACCCAGATATCGACGAATGTACTGTCTCTTCTACCCAATGTGACGTCAATGCTCAATGCTCGAATACTCGTGGGTCTTATAGCTGCAGATGCAAACTTGGTTTTTCTAGAAACGGAAAAGCTTGCAAAGGTTTGTGAAGGCTTGTGTGGTAGGGAAGCCTAAGCCATGCTTTACAAAATTTTACCTCGCTTTAAAGTATTTATTTTTGTTTAAATGATCTTTGATGCTAACAATAAATATACTTGCAATGATATCCTTTCGCATGCGAAAAAAATGCTTAGCATAAAGAGATAATGGCGTTGTCAATTTTGACTGTATTAGAACATACTTTTGTTCACTATCAATTGTTTATTTTCAGACATAAATGAGTGCACTACGAACTCTCATAGCTGTGACGTCAACGCTGTTTGTCAAAATACTGCGGGCTCACACACCTGTTCGTGTAAGGTGGGATATACAGGGGATGGAAAAACATGTTATGGTAAGTTAGAAAATGAAAGAGAAAATACCAGTTAATAGTGTTTACTTAACCAAGTATGAGTTTTTGGCTAAAAGCTTCTATAATTAAAAACATATCAGACGGAACTTACAGATAAATGAAAACCTAACGTGAAATATTATCGCTCGTTTTTAGATGTGGACGAGTACAGTGTTCTAGCAATGCTCACAGCTGTGATGTCAACGCAGTGTGTACAAATACTCAAGGATCGTATTCCTGTGCATGCAAACCTAAATATACAGGAAATGGTACAAGATGTGTTGGTAAGGACGTACTCTATACTTTATACATAGGCTGCCTGATTCACCATCATCTTGACAATATTGAGTTTACGCAACAAGACGGCGGGAAGAAGAGGAGGACGGCAAAACGCTCGAGTGTGACAAACGTGACAGGGCTATTAATCACGTGTTTTGTCGTGATCTTCACTTAACCTTAGTGCTTTCTGGTCTTTTACAAAAAGATCTGATCAAAGGAAAGTGAAGTTTTGCGTAAAATTCTTTCAAACAATATTATTGTCAGGCTTATCTTGTCACACGAGGTTTGCCCTCTCACCCTCAAACCCACCGCCATCCCCCCAACCTCCACTCTTTTTCCCTCTCCCGTCCTGTTGTGCAAGTTCACTAATATATAGATTTAGCCAGGGCTAAAAGCGAGGCTCCCATTATATATTTATAATTTAAATCAAACAATAAACTTGTATTCCACAACTCAGTTACCTTTAGAGCACATGGCACATTCATGTGACTTTTGAGGGAAAGGCTAAGTGATTTTAGAGAAAAATAATTTGCAAACAGCCCAAGAGTGAACAAAATCTTACATCGAGTTGATAACCTCATATGTACACCCAAAAAATAGCAATCATCTTCGATCACATTTAAGAGCCTTAATGGCTCTTGATCACCGTAAGATTAATTAGGCCTGGAAAAAAAACCAGGTTGAATTTTTTTGCGTTCGACAAGTTTACTTTACAAAATCTTGCCAACAAATCTGGTTGCGTGTAAACAACCCTTTTATACCATTTATACATCACATCTGAGGTGAAACAGTACTATGAGGTACAGTTTTTATCATACAGACCTCGGACAGAATTCAGTATTTCACAATTTTGCAAGAGAAATTGCACTCATTCAATATTCAGGACGATCGAAGCACGCGCAGGCTTTTAGCTAAACCGTTAAAAAAATGTTTAAAATCACATATACAGCCAGCCGGTTCTCACTTTTGCAGTGCGAGCTGTAGCGAATGTTTGAACGAACATACTAGAGTTAAGCTCCAACACAATAAAGAAATTATTATGTTTATTTTTTATTTAATGGTTTTATCGATCTGTAATCTTTAAAAGCGTTTTATACGCGCGGCATTTTGAGTACTCCTGAAAGCGATGTTCACTGAACGACTGAAAACAAACGGCACAGCGATTGAAATTACAAGAGAGACTACCAACAATCAATAAAGGAAATATAATTCGGCGAAACATATACAGAGACAACATTTTTCATTCACGAAGACAAATATTAAAGTGTCTCTAAAAATCCTGAGTCTTCAAGCTTAAAGCTTAAGTTTATGTTTTAAGCCGGCTTCCCGGTATTTACTTTTTTCACAGATGAACTCGAGGCAAGAAAATCGCTCAAAGCTTTCTTTTACTGCCAGAATTATAACTAAATGTTCTTTGGAACGTTTTCTTTCTATCTGCGGTGAGAAAATGTCTAAAGACTTTTTAAAGTTGTATAAGCTATCAAGTATCAAGTTTACCTGATTCGTGGTCTGATGAAATTGTCTCAAATCTTACAAACCTGCATAAACTACATAGCCGCATAAACTACGCTCGACTTCTTTAAATTAGATATAAAAAACAAACATCAAACACAATAATTACTGGGGCTTACCATTCGAGATGCAGCTCCTGAAAGGTATCAAGGAAGGCCAGTATCGCTTCAGAGTTTTCAGCCTTTACGCAACAAGCAAGGTGAAAAGCAAAAACGTTGACACCCGAAATCGGATTCCCGACTTTGACAAGTGATGTATTAATTTCTCAACCAAAAACCAACTAGCCATGAATAACAGAAGGCTGCTGATAGCAGCTAAATTTGATTTTGTGCATCCAGTGGAGACAGTTAAAAACATCACAAGTTGACACAAAACTCTCTCAGCTTCAGCTGTCAAAGTAAACAAGATTCAAGATGCTGCATAAATTTTCCGCATGAGCTCATCTGTCAAATTTTGACCAATCAGAGCTTTTAAAATGGACGTAGAGCGTGACCAACGCGTGACCATGGTGAGGAATGTCAAAAACAACTGTCTTGCCTGTAATAGCTGGCTGAATTTTCGGGTCCGAGGTCAGTTTTAAATCAAAATTTTAATTGTGCGGCCCAAAAACAAAAGATATTTCATATGAATGAAAAAAAAATCAAACTTGAGCCTGCGATCATTTGAAAACTAGTAACTTGTCAGCGGATAACTTCAAAAAATACTTGACCTCGATGGGTTAACACCTGAGCTCGCGATACGGTCAAGTGATACTGGTCAGCGGATACCCTGTTTTGACAGCTGTCAATTGATCAAAACATTGATGTCCAATGGATGTGTGCATTATCAGTTTTCCTGTGCTCTCAAACTAGCTAGAAAGTATGAGATTGAACATTGATCGCGATCTAGTAAAACAGCTGGTCAGCGGACAGCTTCCAAATAACTCACGTCACCTTGATGAGTTGACACATGAGCCCCCGATATGGCAATATGATACTGGTCAGTGGCTATCTTGTTTTGACAGCTGTCAATTGACCATATCGTGAATGGCCAATGTAAAAGATGTGGATTTGCTAAGACACGCCTGAGACACCCCTCCCTTCCTTTTGATAGTCTCCCCTACCCTACCCGGACAATCTGTAGACGCGTACGTACGTACGTTCGGTCAGTCACGTGCCAACCAAAAGAAAAGAGGTTGACCATATTCCATGAGTATGGGGCTCTGTCCCACGCGCGCTTCGCGCGCGAGGGAGCCCCGCTATTATGAACATGGGAACGGTAATTGATGCAGAAAATATACCCCAAAGAGATGGATAATAAATGATAATTTCACCCGGGGTCCAAGGGCTGGGAGAGCGTACAGCAGTATTTCACATAAAAGAGCTTACGTTTGAGTAATACTTTCGGCTGAGATAAGTCTGGGCAGGGTGATACCTTGTTCAGTTGTTTTAAGAAGTCGTCGTAATTTGTAATAACCATCGCACTTTGTAATACCTGTCGCAATTTGTAATAAATCCGTCGCACTTTGTAATACCTGTCGTAATTTGTAATAAACCGTGTCGCACTTTGTAATAAAAAAGCTGTCGCAATTCGCAACAACTGTCCATCGCACTTTGTAATAAACAAACCTGTCGCAATTTGTAATAATTCCATCGCACTTTGTAATAACTTTTCCAGAGTAATTAAACTTACTTCGTCAACATTAATATAACGCCAAAATATGCATGGTACTTCATGAACAAAGATGATGACGTCTGCTAGCACGTGACATCTCTGCTCATTCAAACATTTAACTTTATTCACAGTCATAAAAATTTTGTTTAGATTAAGGTTGATTAGTTATCTGACACGAGGAGCCGCAAGAGGTGATATTTTTGCACGGCATCTGGCGGCACATCAAAGAATTTGGAATTGAAGGGCAAATTCCTAGAATATCTTCGCCAGTTAAGCTAGAGAAAAGGTGTTAAAAAACCTCAGGATCCAAAACAACACGTCAATCAAAATATCACTTGGACCTTTTCGCTAATGAAGAGCTATCACGCGGCTAAGCTTGAATTAGACATATATTGAAATAGGAACTCGTGTCAATAAAGTATCTTAAGTGAGTGGGAATCGCTCCTAGTTAAAAAACTGGTTCACGGGGATATGCATCTCTTCTAGTTAAGAGAAGGGAATCAGAACTGCTTTTCATGCAGGAACAGGTTTTCTTCGGGCTAACTACAAAACTTCAGCATATTTCACTCCTTGACATTGTCAAAGCGCATATTGTAAAGATAACTTTTTCCGCTTTATCAGCTTTTTTTATATTATATTCCATTAATGTTTAACCTCCCTCAAAAAGCCAAATAATATAAATGCTGTTGTTAAAAAAAGCGTTTTACCTGTTTTCGTGAATTCGCTACCCAAAGATCACTATGCTCAAAGGACAGGGCAAAATTTCCAGGAGAGAGGCATTAATTTTTTTCCCACGAGATTACAAAGAGAAAATGCAATGATTATTATTGTAACCATCAGGTATACTCTACCCACGAGGTTACGGACAGCAAATGCAGCGATTATTTTTAATGTAACCATCAGGTATGTTCTACCCACGAGGTTACAAAGAGAAAATTCAATGATTATTATTAACGTAACCTTCAGGTATGTTCTACCCACGAGGTTACAGAGAGCAAATGCAGTGATTAATATTATTATTAAATGTAACCGTCAGGTATATTCTACCCACGAGGTTACAAAGGGAAAATGCAATGATTATTATTAACGTAACGTTCAGGTATGTTCTACCCACGAGGTTACAGAGAGCAAATGCAGTGATTATTATTAAATGTAACCGTCAGGTATATTCTACCCACGAGGTTACGGAGAGCAAATGCAGTGATATTATTAATGTAACCATCAGGTATTTCTACCCACGAGGTTACAAAGAGAAAGTGCAATGATTATTATTAACGTAACCTTCAGGTATGTTCTACCCACGAGGTTACAGAGAGCAAAAGCAGTGATTATTATTTTAAATGTAACCATCAGGTATATTCTACCCACGAGGTTACAAAGAGAAAGTGCAATGATTATTATTAACGTAACCTTCAGGTATGTTCTACCCACGAGGTTACAGAGAGCAAAAGCAGTGATATTATTAATGTAACCATCAGGTATGTTCTACCCACGAGGTTACAAAGAGAAAGTGCAATGATGATTATTAACGTAACCTTCGGGTATGTTCTACCCACGAGGTTACAGAGAGCAAATGCAGTGATTATTATTAATGTAACCATCGGGTTCTACCCACGAGGTTACAGAGAGCATTAAAATGCAGTAACAATTATTAGATTTTAGTGCAACTATCAGGTTGAGTTCCTCCATTAAAAGAGTTTTTTGCTAGGGTTAAACAAGTTTGGCTTTCATGAGTTTCAAGGTGCAAGAAATTATCAGTATAATCATAGCACAAATATTGTCATCTAATTTTTCGCACATAGCCGGAATAAGCCAAGAAATGAAGCATATATAACGAAAAATCGTCCTCAGATGATCTCCATATTAAGTAAATGATACTAAACGTTGCGAAAGAAATTATTGTTTGTATCCGTCCTATCCATCGTAAAAGCGAGGGGTCATCGCATGACATCCGGTATATTAAACAGAGGTAATACTCACGGGTTTCACGAGTTGTATGCACTATTTTTCGCCGAGAAACAAATTTAAACTTCAATTCTTACCTTACAGTAGTCCGTTCTTTTACCTTGCATTCGACAACAAATCTGTTATAGGCGAACAAAGTGATTCCGGCACTCTTCTTTATGATGAGTAGCAAGCCGCAGGAACTGAAGCCGCTTGACTGAAGTAAAATCCACCGATATGCGCGGCATTCTCACTACAAATATAAACAAACGTCGCGGAGAAAAAAAGACGAGGAGGAAAAAATGCCAGATCTTCGCCTCGGCAATGTATTCCAGCTACCATGCCGGCGTATCTCTAGAAGGTGGACTCGACGTGGGACAAACCTTGCGATCTTTTTTTAGAAGCCCTTTGCGCGCAAACTAATTTATTCTGGCGCGAAATGAAGAATATGTATACTGAAATCTAATCCACAACAAGAAGATTTTCGCACTGTAGCGCGACATATTAAATGCCTATTTTTACAAGTACGCGGAGAAAGTGGTCCACTAGTTTAACTTTTTTAAGATGAATTTACTCCACAAAAGCAAAATGAAATGTTTTATCTCTATGTTGTTTACGTGCCTGATTAGAAGGCAGAAGTAAATTCATCATACAGACCTCATCAAAATCAAAGTACACGAATGAAACGGAATAAGTCTGGGACTGTTTAGTTTCTACTCAGCAGCTTCTTTGCTTTTATAACAAAAATTTAATGTTGCAGTCTGTTTTAAACGTTGGCATATCAACGCGCACAGTCACTGAATGAAAACAACAGTCACGATCACGTTCTTCGAAACCGACCAGACGCGCGCGACCTACCACTGTTATGGTAAGCAATTATCCTGAAGGTGTTAATGTTCCCGTGACAGTCTTCGCACTAAAGGTGTAAATGGTAAACCGAACGGTCGCTTTGATCATCAGAAAGACCTGTCAACTTTGATGATTTAACTGATTAAATTACGGGACAGAAATTTTACTGCATGCGGCTCCTCGTGTTACGAAATGCTGTATTCCTAAACCTTGCTATTGTACTAGGTGGCTTGCATTCAATGGTTACCCGGCGGGTGTACTTCCTTATTATGGCCAGTACGGGGATGTGCCTCTGGACAGAGCATTGCCAGAGTACAGGATCTAGACAGAGCTAGACACACTAGACACAAACGAGCCATCATTAAAAAGCATTTAATTTCCGCAAATCGTAACATCCATCCTACATCATTCGAACAAGGACACCAGGAGAGTTCAAGCTTTCCTTGCTAGATCTTATAACAGGTCGACACAACACGTGGTGCACCGTCCTTGTCTAACGCGCAATCTTAAACAAGTAATAGTGGCTTCCATATTTTGGCCAACTTAATCAAACGAGGCCTGGAAAGATTCAAAATGTTTACTGCAAATAAGAAAAAACGTCACCAGTGACAAACCGTCGGACCACAACAGAAACCTAAACACAAAATCCAATTAGTCGCTGGCTAATACCTTTGTGTGTAGCTGTTTTTATACCACTCACTTGGGGTCTTACACTAAGCCGGCTGGGCATTTGGGCCATTAATTATTCTCACTTGATTTGGTCCCATATGGGAACAAAAGGAGTACTCATTCAATCTT
This sequence comes from Porites lobata, assembly GCA_942486035.1. Lineage (NCBI taxonomy): Eukaryota > Metazoa > Cnidaria > Anthozoa > Scleractinia > Poritidae > Porites > Porites lobata. The sequence continues at coordinate 356,794 of CALNXK010000254.1, forward strand.
AAAACAATTGTTTTCTATAAGGAGTCCTCTAAAGCAAATACCATGGGATCGTAAAAAATTATCCTTCCCTGCGTATATACAACTCGTAAGACCTGGCAATTCTTCCGAGCGTGTTCTGGATTGCTGTTTTTCCACAAAATGGAAAGGATTGGATAATCCATCCATTACTACTTGAGTTACCCTATCTAAGGATCAAACCAAAGACACAAGGCAAACAACGTAAAAAATGATACCCTATTAAAAAGCATACCCTATCAGGCGGTACTTACTTATCCCTCATCCCCCCTCCCCCCCATCCCCCGCCGAATACATGGATTTGGACGACTAATGCCAGGTTATTCATGAATTTTCTGTTGTTAAATGTTGCTTTTGTTATTTAAATATTTTTGAATTTAAACATGATTCATATCTTTTTTATGATATGTCACAGCAAGTTTCATGTCTTTCATAAAGCGTTTCTAGTTGGTCACGTAATTAATCAAGGCATAAAAAATTATAGTGGAAGTCATGCATGTTTGATCAAAGAAAATGTTACGGAGATGTTACGTGCTAGCAGACGTCATCATCTTTGTTTATGAATTAAGTACCATGCATATTTTAATTGGCATTATATTAATGTTGACGAAGTAAGTTGCATCACTCTCACAAAGTTATTACAAAGTGCGATGATTCTTACAAATTGCGACAGTACTCGATACGTTTACATG
>CALNXK010000254.1:367500-395000 GCA_942486035.1 Porites lobata
GTAATGGCGGACACGAGTAAACCAGACCAAGACCTGACGAGCGGAGGACAAAACTTGCCGCCTTCGACGAAAGAAAAACCACCTGAAGACGTTGTGATCGAAGAGGAAAACGAAAGCGAGAAAGATGGGAGCGCAGTAAGTACTGCAAGGGGTAAAATTCAATCATTACGTAATAACAAGAAGCCAGCCAAGACTAGACTTACGAAAGCAAAGAATCAGTTGAGTGATCTACTGGAGAGTAACACAATAAATGGAACTTTGCCGAGTAAAAACGCTGTTCGGAGAGGCATTAACAAAATCAAAACGGAATTAAGTCTTATTGAAAAAATTGTCTATGCACTGAACGAAATTGCAGAGGCAGACACAATTATTGAGTCACTGGACAAAGAGGCGGATGAGATAGTAGCGTCAGTTGACGAAGTTATTGAGAATGCTGAAATGAAAAACATGTACAAGAAAGACTAGACAAGGGAGAGGAAGAGTCAGTTTTGCTTTCAAATAAGTCACAGGCAAATGATGATAAAGTCTCCTTGGCATCCTCGTATGTAAAACAAAAGCAATTAGAAACAAAACAGGCCAGTGAACGCCTTGCTCAATGCAAGTAGAAGAAGAGCAGAAACAGAAAGAATTAGAGCTTGAAAGAATAGCTGCCGAAGTTCAACTAGCCAAACAGCGGGCTGAAGAAGCAAGAAAGGTTGCTGCTCTGAATAAACTGAGAGCAGATGCAGCAGAGCGAGAGCCTGGCTTACCCAAGAAGTATGACATTCCACTGGACATCTCCCGTTCCCCTGGTCTAGATTACGAAAAGAATACTTATGGAGCTGGCCAGTACCATGGGAGACTGGTGCAAAGGAGCTTACCTGTCAAGCTGAAAGATGTCGATCTTCCTAAGTTCTCAGGAGAAGGCAAAGCTGATTACGAGCCTCAGAGGGCTGCCTTTATGTCTGTTGTTGATGGAATGGATATTCCTGTTGGTGAAAAAGTGTTACGTCTTCAAAGCAGTTTGACCGGAAAGGCCCTGACACTGGTGAAAGACCTGGGATTCTCTATCAATGCCTAAGAAAGAGCAAAGGAAAAACTCAAAAAGAAGTATGGAGGAGAGAGGCGTTGCAAATTAAACACTTGACTGCTCTACGTGGATGGCAGAACGTTCCACCCCGAAATCTAGAAGATATGGAGAACTTTCAAGGTATACTCGAAAGAGTTTGGATAGCACTGAAAGGCTGTGGTCCAGGGCAGAAACTTCAAGGACACAATCTGAACCTCACAGCAAAGGAAAAGCTTTCAGAGGAGGATGTGCAGGCTTACAAGCATTGGCTTATCGATCATTCTCTGGAAGACAGCTTCGAGTCACTCATAGAATGGGTAGAGATCCGAGTGCAGATCAGGGAAGAAGCAAGGGAAGAGACGAGTGGGTGCGGAAAAAGAAAATCTGACGAGCCAGAAGGACGAAGAAATGGTTTTCGAAGTGAGCGAGTTCGCGGCAGAACCTTCAACACCAAATCGAGGTCAAGGAGCTGTATTGTGGAGACATGTAAACAGAACCATCCTCCATGGGTTTGTAAAGCCTTCAAAGAGCTACCTGTTCTGAAGAGAAAGGAGCTGATTGGAAGTGCCAAGCGTTGTTACCGTTGTCTAACACAAAGCAATGTGGAGTTGACGGATGCCTCAGTACTCATCATAGCAGCTATCTTCACGAAAATACTTCCCATCATCTCGCGGACAGATCACAAGGCCAACTACATGTGGGCGCCTTGCCTTTCTGACCAGAGGAACGGGCAAATTCAGAATCTAGAACCCTGCAGACTACAGGAGCAAGCACGAGTGACGCGGCACCTCGAGAGCAGACACACAATACTAGCCATGCTGAACATGTGTCCTTGATGATTCTCCCAGCTCTGATTAGTAATGAAAAAAAAGGACTGAGGGTAAATGTCATGCTAGACTCATGCTCCACAAGTTCCTACTTTTCGGAGGAGGCTACCGAAGAGCTAGAGTTACATGGACAGGAGTTAAATCTGACTATTGCAGGAACAGGAGGAGTAGAAGTTAAGACACGTTCACGCAGGGTTGAACTGACAGTGACAAACCTTGATGGTACATTCTCAAGTCTGTTGCAAGCCCATGTCCTTGACAACATTGCCGGCGACACTCCAGCTATTCGCTGGTCAGAACTGAAGGACAAGTGGCCCCACCTTCGCCAAGTGCCATTCGAGAGTGTATCAAGACGACGTCAGATTGACATCATGATTGGCAGTGATCATCCAGTCTATCATCATGTGCTGAAGGAAGCTTGCCGTGACCAACCAAATGACCCCATTGCGCATTTGACAAATTTGGGCTGGGTGTGCCTTGGTCCTACATTGGTGGAAGAGTTTCGGGGCAACACTCATTCCCACTACACGCACGTACCTCACTAGTCACGTCAACAAGCCACCACCACCTGATGACATTCTGCGAGCATTTTGGGAACTCGAAACCCTGGGGATCATGGACAAACCTGAACAACGGATGACAGCAGAAGAGAGAACGGCACTTGCTCAAGTATCTGAGACACTGGAGGTCAGGAATGGGCGATACAAAAATGGAATCCCCTGGAAAGAAGGCGAACCAAAGTTCACTAACAATTACGACGTAGCTCTCGTGCGACTCAAAAGCCAGGAGAAGTCCCTCAAGCGAAAAGGCCCCGAGGTCATGGAAGCCTACAACAAGATCTTTCAAGGCTACGAGAAAAAGGACTACATTCGTCAAGTACCCCAATCTGAAGTTGAAAAACAATGGTTTTGCCCCACTTTCCAGTGGTCAAAGAAGACAGAGTTACGACAAAAGTGCGCGTGGTCTTCGATGCTGCGGCTAAGCATGATGGAAAGAGCTTGAATGACGCCATATGGCCGGGGCCAAAGCTTCAAAGAGACTTGGTTCATGTGTTGACACGTTTTCGTCGGGCACCTGTAGCCCTGTCAGCTGACATTTCTGAGATGTTCCTGCAAGTTGAATTGCAAGAGAAAGACCGTCCATATCACCCGTTCCTGTGGCGTGACTTCGACACTTCAAGAGCGCCTGACATGTATGAGTTTCAGCGACTATTGTTTGGAAACGCTGCTTCGCCATTTTGTTCCCAGTATGTTCTTCAGACCCATGCCAAGACACACGCTTTGGACTTTCCTCAAGCAGCAAGCACCGTTGGAGACTCAATGTATGTGGACGACGTACTAGACTCCTGTGAGAGTTGAAAGTGCTCAACACCTGCGACGCCAGTTGTCTACCCTTTTAGTCTTCGCAGGCTTCAAGTTAAGAAAGTGGTCCTCCAATGAACCAGTTGTAATTGAAGACGTCCCGAAGGAAGACCGGCTACCTACCTTGGAGTTAGACAAAGATATCTTGCCAAAGACCAAGACTCTTGGAGTCATGTGGGAGGCTGAAAGAGATGTCTTTACCTTCCAAGTGCAACAGCCACTCATCAATGACAAAGCACCCACCAAGCGACATGTACTGAGCGCAATAGCCAGCCTGTTTGACCCGCTTCAGTTCTTGGCACCATTCACCGTGAGAGCAAAGGTCCTTATGCAGGAGATATGGATGGCTGGTGTTGATTGGGATGAGGAATTACCCGAGAACTTAAAAGTCAAGTGGGAGAAGTGGGTATCGGAACTCCCACAGCTGTCAAATGTTGCTATCCCTCGTTGTCTGCGTCGAGCGCACCCAGAGAACATTGAACTACACCTATTTTCAGATGCTTCTAATGAAGCCTTCGCGTCGGTTGCCTATTTAGTCTGTCGATACCAGGATAGCAGTCCGTCGTCGCGCCTTATCGCATCAAAGTGTCGTGTGTCCCCAGTGAAGGCAATGACAATTCCCCGGCTAGAGCTTATGGGTGCCGTCCTTTCAAGTCAACTAGCCCAGAATATCCTGCTGGTGATCTCGGTGTACAGAACCATCTTTTGGACTGACTCAGAGAATGTGTGGTACTGGGTCCGCAATCAAAGCCGTGAGTTCAAACCATTTGTTGCCAACCGAATTGGTGAAATACAGCGAACGTCAAGTCCTGAGCAGTCGCGACACGTACCAGGAACAGTTAACCCAGCAGACCTGCCAACAAGGGGGCTCTCTGCCATGGCCTTAGCAAAGAGTGAAGTTTGGATGGAAGGACCAGCCTTCCTTAAAGATAATTAGTCAACCTGGCCAGCAGCGCCACCGCCCAGAGACAACACTAAGAAGAATGAAGACTGTGAAAGACGAACGACATCCAGAACACACGTGACCAAGAGCCATGCCAGTGTGATCATTGACCCAAACAGATTCTCAAGCCTCAAGCGTCTGGTTCATGTGACAGGATGGGTTCAGCGATTCCTGACCAACTGCAGGCTTCCAATGAATTTACGAAGAAAGGATCGAATCCTCCTGCCAACCGAGATATCAGAAGCAGAGACGTTCTGGATTAAGCAAGCCCAAGCCCAAACCCAAGCCTTCCCTGGTGGAGAAAGCGAAGGGTCGCTGACTCAATTGAACCCTAAGGGTGGTGGTGATGGGTTACTTATGGATGGACGCTTCCGTTTTGCAGATGAGCTTCCATATGACACAAGACACCCTATCCTACTACCAAAGGACCACCCTTTAACAAGACTTGTTCTCACTGACGCCCATGAAAGACTCGGCCATGGGGCTGGAGTAGAGCAAGTTCTAACTGAGTTAAGAAGCCGCTTCTGGATTGTAAAAGGAAGGCGCATGGTACGAAACGTAACCGAGGCTTGTGCTGAATGTCGACGTCGTTTCACCATGAAGATAGGCCATCAGATGATGGCCCCGTTACCCAAAACGAGATTGCAGTCTTCACTAAGGGCTTTTGAAAAAGTTGGTGTCGATTATGGAGGTCCATTCTTGACAAAGCAAGGGCGTGGTAGGACAAGAGCCAAACGTTACCTGTGTCTTTTCACTTGCCTTACAACCCGAGCTGTGCATTTGCAAATGGCCTACTCATTACACACTGACTCGTTTATTAACGCATTTACCCGGATGACGTCAAGGAGGGGGGCACCAACCTATGTTATCTCTGATAATGGAACCAACTTCGTTGGAGCAGAGCGCGAACTTCGAGAGTTGGTGGAGGCCCTTGACACCGACAGAATCACGCAAGAAACCCGCAAATATCACCCAATTGACTGGAAGTTTAACCCTCGGTGTGCCCCCTATTTTGGTGCTGTATTTGAGGCACTGATCAGGAGTGCAAAGAAAGCAATCAAAGCTGTCCTTGGAGACGCAGATGTTACCGACGAAGAGCTTCACACAGCAATCTGTGGCGCGGAACGATTGTTGAATTCCCAACCAATAACTTATGTCAGCTTGGATCCCAATGACCTTTCGCCACTCACTCCAAGCCACTTCCTTGCTGGAGAGATTGGAGGACCATTTGCCTGAGGCACTTGACCACAAGCAAACCTACAACCCCAAGAAATGGTGGCACCGTGTGCAACAGCTTCTAGGAAAGTTCTGGAAACGTTGGAGAAAGGAGTTCCTGCCCAGCCTTAATGTCAGAAAGAAATGGTTTCATCCAAGACACAACCTGAAAGAAGGTGATGTTGTGCTGATTGTAGAGCCAAACGCCAGCAGAGGAGAGTGGCCTCTCTGCCATGTGATTGAAGCATACCCTGGTAATGATGGTCTAGTGAGAGTTGTAAAAGTCCAGGCAAAGAACAAGGCATACTTGCGTCCTGTCCATCGCCTGTGTCCACTGGAGTATGTAGAAGACAGTGCTGAGGAGTGAGAGTCATTAAACGTTCGACTGTGATACCGGACCTGTGGATGATCGTGAAAGTGACAGTCGTTGATGTTTTGTTACCTAGAATTTTTGATTGAAACATTGATTGGAAAAGATGAATTGAACTTTGATCGTTATTGAGAAACAGTCTATGACAGTGGTCATGCCCCCCCCGTGGACTTTAGAGTTTTATGCATGTTATTAGTCAGAGAATGCATCAATTGCATTCGGGAGGGGGATGTTAAGAATCGAAAAATTGTAATTATTTAGCCGTTCAATGATTAACTAGTTGTCTAGGTGATTTTCGCCAATTTGCCGCTTGGTTGTATCGCGGGCGCATTTTGACACGTGTGAGACGAAGGAATACACTTTGCTGTTCATTCTAACGTGAAATTAAAAAGAGAAATCTATTGCTCTGTGTGAAGACCCCTTTGGATATTGACCGTTTTGCCGATTGAGAACAATCCGGAATAGGGCGGAACCCCGGGGGTATTGCCATATATGGGCTATATAGGTACAGTGAAATCTGTATTAAGCGGACACCGTATTAAGCGGAGACCCTCTATTAAGCGGACCGTAACCGAAGTCCCCAAATTTATTTCCCTTATTTACTTTACATAAAACCTTTATTAAGCGGTCATCTGTATTAAGCGGACGCGGACACCTAAAAAGTACCTGAAATGGTCATTTCTATTGTTGACCACCTGTATTAAACGGACACTTGTAATTAAATTCCACCACCCAACATACCAGACGCCGGAAATGCGAAAGATTGCCACCCACAGATTTTTCGATTTTTACATTAAAGAACGTGATTCGACGAACGTATTTGATTAGTTTCACAGTACAGTATTGTTTTCTATTTCGTTTTGTTTCTATAGAGCTTGTTTCACTCATCTGATGCAGTTTACTCTAGGATAGGGTATATAAATGAGAGCGTTTGGGTCTAAAATAGGGTATCATTTTTCAGGAAACTGATCAGTTGGTTGAAGATTTTATCTAAACTAGAGATTGTGGTATAAGGTTTTGTTTGGGCTAGACTGTGCTAGTGACCTCAGTAAGTTTCTGGAAACAGCTACTCTAGGATAGGAGGGATTTGGGGAGTTTACTCTAGTATAGGGTAGCAAAATTCAGCTGAACTAACTCTTGTATAGGTTAAGGGTTCCAAGGTCGGCACATCCCCACCCAGAAATTTCTAAAGTACCACCCCCCCCTCCTCCGGGGGAAAAAACCACGCCGAACACTGAATGACTCTGAAGTTTTACTTTAATTTAGTGATTTAGTGATAACGGTTAGGAAACTGAGTGAATCAGGTTCCCCATTTAGGGTCATTAAAATAGGCAAACTGACCTGAAACTTAATTCACTTAGTTTCCTAACCCTAAATCACTAACTTCAGAGTTACTCGATTGGCATTCGTCTACGCGCGTTTGTTTTATTTTTGTTTTGTTTTGTTTTGTTTTGTTTTGCTTTTTTGTATTCCAGGTTTTAGGCAAGCCGACAAAATATACGTGTAGGATATGAATTCGACTGCTTGAAGTCCGCATTTTCTCTTAAAATCCGTCTAGTTCTTATCTCATCCATCGCGATTGCAAACCCCGACGTTATTATTACAGTAAGGGATTGAGACCAGACCGATTCTCTTATTTTTATCCTCTCGGGACGCCCTCGTTTCTCGCGGCTTGCAGCTTTGCCGCCCGTGTCCTTGGGTTTCGCGCGCGTGCAGAAACTTTGCAAAAAAAAAATAAGAGACTGCTCGCTGTCTAGATATGACAATAATCTTGAGTTACAAAAATGTGAAATGTTTAATTTTTGGGCTCACGGATTCTGCGCTTTCCATTATGAAGGGTCTCTGAGATCAGGAAGTAGAATATTCAGGGAATATAAAAGCCTCTTTACTTAGATAAAGAGAGACCTTTTCATTGTTTTCTCATTCATGATTGTGAAATGGCCACCATTTATTGCTTGACTTGGGATTTTGTCAACACACTTTTCCCAGGCATGCAGTTTCAGTTCTTGAAAATCTGAAATTAATGTTTAACCCTCCGTGGCGTGATTTTTAGTTATGTATTCACTATTTTTCCATGTTTTTCCGTCAACGATCTTAATACGTAACAAGCAATACTCAGTCATACATGAGTATGAGAAAGGCTGAATATAAATGAGCGTAAAAAAGTCTCCAGTAGAGAAAACAAAATTGATAAGGGGAAATTAAGTTTTTAGTGACTTGAAAAAATGAAACCCATTGTCCATCATTGCTATCCGTAGCAACAGAAGACAGGAAAGAGTTTTAACGCCAAAATATTGCTATAACAAAAATAGACCTTTTTCATGCAAGGACACGCTTTAGCCTTTTAAGAGGGTCTGAATTGGGTTTAATGTTTAGTTTTAATTGCCCATAATTTTTAGTGTTTCTTGTTAAATCAGCCAATTTTTTTTTAATGTTTGCTGTTTCGGAAGAAAGTACTGTTAACTGTTTGGAGGCTTCTTCGGGCATCTTCGGCAATGGTCGGACCCAGTCTTCGGAAATCTTCGTCAGTCTTTGAGAATCCTCGGTAGCCTTCGGAAATTTTCTGCAATAATCCGAAATTGTCTTAACATGGCCAAAAACTCAGCTTGATATACTAAACAAAACAATATTGGCCTTATTGGAGCCGTTTTTGCTTCTTTCTGGAAAAAAAATGCTGTTTCAAAGAATCTTTTATTGTTAGTATTAAAATGCCTATAAAATTTAACTGTTTCATGTTACAAAGCCAAAAAATTAAGTGTTTAGTGTTAACGAGGTACATACCCCACTTCAGACCCCCAAGAGATCTTATATTGGCTGTGGTCACACTTGGCCTTTTTTTTACAGAAATTGTTTAATCTGAAACTCGGCATGGGATTGTATTTTTTTTGGAAAGAGGTTTCGTACCACATATGTAAAGCTTTTAAAATGAACCTTTACACTCTTTTAAAGGCTTCCGGTGTAAAAAAGACACACTGTTTAAGACGCTAAATATTGAAATTGTATCCCCTGTTTAAGACACAAGAGCCTGAAAACCGTACCCTTTTTAGCGACACATATACGTATTGGCCAACTAAAAGGAAAGCTCGCTCAGGTCAATGCATCATGTCGTCACTCCCAGTACTTTCAGCGATGAACAGTAGGTATAGAGAAGAGAATTGCTGACGTCACAAAAACTAAATTTGTGAAATTATGGGATAGGCTGGCATATCCAGAAAGAACAAGATGAAATATTTACACTTACTAAAAATCAGCCTGTTAGTGCAAATTGGCGGGGAGATATAAAAAACTGTATAAGCACTGTTATCATGGACCTTATGTTCCGATGACTCCATATAAATCCTTCTAAAATAGGCCTGGATCATATCGTTACGATGCAGATCTTATTCGTTCTGGATATGCAAACATATCCTACAATTTTACAAATTTGACTTTTTGTGACGTCACACTTCTCTACTCTTCTGTGTTATTTTATTGCTAGTTCAACTTCCAAGTTTGAGGGTCCGTCGTTTTGCCAGCTCCACACCCGAAAATCAAAAGCTCACCATTGAACAGATCAGAAGTGAGATAAACAAGACTTTACACTCGCTGACACCACACGCATTTTGTTCACCAAACGAAAAAATGTGCGTTCAAGGTCCACCCGGGAGGCAAGGTCCTAAGGGATCACGTGGCAAAAGAGGTCCGCGCGGAGCCACGGGAAGAAACGGTGCACGTGGTGACACAGGGCATCCCGGGCCACACGGGAAGCAAGGACCCACCGGTCCACCCGGTCAGAAAGGAGAGCCTGGTATCAAGGGGAATCCGGGTCCCAGGGGTTTTCCGGGGGCTAAGGGAGAACCTGGAGAATCAATTTCAATGCCAACGGTTGTAATCTCACCCAAGGAATTAACTGTCAGAGAAAACCAAAATGCCGTATTTCAGTGTTCTGCGACCGGAAACCCGTCACCGACTGTAAAGTGGATAGAGCCCACCGGCTCCCTTTGGTCGGATCGTGTTCAGCTTAACCCCCGTGGAGTCTTGATGGTACGTCACGTGACTCTTGCAGACACTGGTAGATACATTTGTGCAGCAACAAATATGCTAGGTTCAGCTAACCAATCAGTCTCACTGACTGTTGAAGGTAAGCTACATTACCTCTTTACTGGTTAAATTTTGGCTTTGTGATTATTTGATACTCGTGATTCACTCATTTGTTTTTTCTTCATTTAAGGAACCACTGAAAAATTGTCTTCACGAAGACTTTTTTTTTTATGTTCCAGGGCCATCGTAGCTCAATCAAAAATATAACACAAAAAGTGGAGATAGACATTGTGAACTTTCGCATGAAAAACCCGACGTTTCGTACGCTTGTAGAAACAATATAGCGTGGGATCATTGAATGCGTCGTCAGGTAAAATAAAGGAAACAGTGCTTATTCAAGACTTTAACAATGACAGTGTATGTTGAGTAACATACGAAAAGCCAAGTTGATATAAAAACGCGAAAGATCACCAGTGTTTATCATCGCTTTATATGTTTCAATTGTCTTTCATCTATCTTTGATAATTTCCCCTTTTCTAAGGGTCTTTCGTAATAGAGACTTTTTATTTAGGGGTTTAGCAAGATATAAAAGCTCCATAACGGTTGAGCGAGTGTTGCCTAGCTACTTATCAGGATCTTTACATTAGGTGGATCAGGGATTCCTTCAGGAACATGTCGTTTTTATTTCTGGTCTTGACTAATTTTTAGCTACAAGCATAACTTAGAATGTTTACAGAAAGGCTCATTGTTATATACGAGGTACAGCCAATAGTGTTTATTTGGCAACCAAATTTTTTTGCGTATAGTAAGACTACCCTGAACCCTACCACATACACTCTGAAGTTGTAAATATGTTTCTCTTCTCACCTTTATAAACCTGAAGCTTGGTTCGCATACCAACTGAGGCCTTGCTCTAACAGCAAGATAAAACACTTATCTTAAGCAACAATCAGTTGCTCAAGTATAGGGACGCATTTGATGTGGTATCTATTTTTTTCCAGCCCCCCCTCGTGTAAGACTATCCCCAGGTCCCATTCGCGCTAAAACAGGACAGAACATCAGGCTTCCTCGATGTCACGTGACAGGTTTCCCGTCTCCGACTGTGACATGGACAAAGTTTACGGGTGTTTTACCAAAGAACAGGGTCACCTTGTCTAAGGAATTTATGACTTTACGTAACACAATAAGAAGTGACTCTGGTTTATATGCATGTAAAGCTACAAACCGTTTAGGAGAGGCGTCTGCAACTACGACATTAGTCGTGTTGCCACCGCCAAAGTTCATCACGAAACCCCCAAGAAGTGCTGTTAAAACCCCTGGGGGAGACTTTTCGCTCGACTGTTTCGCGACTGAGCAAGCGTCAATTTCGTGGAGACGCATCGGAGGAACCTGGGAGGAAGGCCGAATGAGAGTCCAAAACGGAACCCTAACGATTCACAACCTGAAGAAATCTGATTCTGGCAATTATGTCTGCGAAGCAAATTTGTTAAATTTCTATCGCATCGAGACAAGGACAATTTTAAATGTAAGAGGTAAGTAAATCAATTTAACCACAATAAACCTGTGCGACGGACTTCTAATTCTAGGTATACAAAAATATAATGTGTGTGGCTTAGTTTGGTCATAATATCATAGGTGACAATTGAAAATGCTTTAATTTTGGCGCGAAGTTTCAATCAATCAATCAATCAATCAATCAATAATTCGATCACTCAAAAAAAGAAGGGAGAGTAGGCATATAGAAATCGGAAACTGAAGAGATTATAAAAGTGCATACATGCATGTCAAGAATAAATAAATTCTTAATTTACAAGGTAAAGAAATGTAGAGCTAAGATCGCGGTAGTGGAAACAGTACATGGATTTTTTATACTTATTGAAAGCACCTGTTTAGAAATTGATCGTTTCTTCAGTCGTTCAAGCAACTTCAGGTAATTTTTTTGAAATCCGAGTACAATATTTGGCGATTTGCTTTACTGGGCAGAATTCAGAGCTGTATTTACAAACCTCGGTGCGAGTGGAAGACTCGGTTCAACTTCTCTTGGTAGTTACTACAGTGGTCAGGTTCATGACGGGCAAGTTACATTGCTGAGCGGTATTCAACAATGGACTGTACCATACACAGGTGACTACAGAATAGAGACAATAGGAGCTACAGGGGGATATGGCTTAAGAAGCAATGACCAGTATCGCGGCAGAGGTGCCAGGTTAAGAGGAACTTTTCGCTTATCCAAAGGAGAAACAATTAAGATACTCGTTGGTCAAGAGGGGAGTGTTACCCTTAAGGCAACAAGCTCAGGAGGTGGAGGAGGTACGTTTGTAGTAAGAGGAAGTAACATGCCTTTAATAGTAGCTGGAGGAGGGGGTGGCTTAGAAACTGCTGTATCAAGACATTTAGGATGCGATGCTTCCGCAAGCACAGCAGGGAATGCTGGGTATAGGTCATGGTCAGGAGGGAGCGGTGGACACGGAGCAACGATTGCTGACAATAGTGGCTCAGGTAAGCTAGGTGTGTGACAAGTTGAGTAACGCCACCACGACCGTGGCAATCTATGCTAACCTTAGAATCTAACTTCACCAAACTTCTTCAATTTAGAGGTTTAACTCATCCATGGACTAAACTTTGGGAAATATCAAAGACTAAAAATGTTATTAGGGACCTTAAATCGAGGTTTGGTCATATAACTGCGGTTAACAGTTTCACGTTACCCATCTTCCCATATATTGGGACTTAAAATTCGCGGGTGGAAGCTCGCGGCTGCCATGTTTGTTTTCAGGAAACTGACTCGAAAAACGTAAAGCCGAGATGAGTCTCCTGCAAACAATTTCGTCTATATGCCACTTCGCTTTTTTGCTTATGTTGAAACGTGAGTCCAGGTGGCTATATTTTCAGGCTACCAAACGAGATTACTGAACCTTATAAAAACGCACTAATATGCAAGCGTGTAATTTTCTCTCCTCTGCAAGGACTGTAACAAAAATCGCAAGAGGCCCGTAATCAGAGGTAGTCAAGACAGAAGCGCATGAGTAACCCGCGATCTTACAGAGTTCAGATTTCGCAAACACGGAAACGCGAGTGGGACTTTTTAAAACTTCCAAGCATTTTAAAAGAAATCCGGCGACCCCCTTTATTTTTTGCCTTGATATTTTACTAGAGTTAAGAGGAAACGACACAGAAAAAAATAAATGATTCTACGAAGGAAAACTCACTGCTCACAAATGTCCTATTTTCCCTTTTTACAAAAGATCCGTTTCAAAGAATTTTTTAAAATCATTGTTATTTTTTTTCTTTTCTAATGCCAGACTAAATATCGTAAAAAAATAGAGTTCACTGGCTTACTTTCAAGTGATTTTCAATGAAATACGGGGATGGGATACGCGTTGGGATTCGTTGCCATGGTAACCGTTAATGACGAAAGTGTTGTTATCGTCGTGGCTTCGTTCTCTCTACTTTGAAGCGTTAAAACCGCCAAAAAAGGTGAAAACTGGTACGAGACAAAATGGGTGGTGGTTGCCTTTATAGTTGACAAATTAATATTTAGAAGATAACTAACCTTGAGGCCCAAACTTCATTCAGAAGAAATCCGGTTTCCTAAGATTTCAGTGGTTTACAGTGATAAATCTTCCTGTTTCAATACATTCATATTGCTATTTTTGAAATTAAAAAAGCCTCAAGAAATCCACCTGCACATGTTACCGGTAAGTGAAGAGTTATTTAATGTTATTTATATTTTAGGGGGAGGCGGTGGTGGGTTCTTCTCCAGTGGAAGAGGCTCAAGGCACTTCGGAGGCTCAATGGGATATGGCGGAGAAGGAGGCAAAGGATTTCTTCAGGGAGGAGTGGGTGGAAGAGCCCGGTATAACAATGCTGCAGGAGGATTTGGAGGAGGAGGAGGTGCATATGGAAGTCTAAACGGAGGAGGTGCTGGAGGTGGAGGAGGCTACTCTGGGGGAAGTAGTGGGAATAATGAGAATGACTCCTGTGGAGGAGGGGGAGGATCTTACAACACTGGAAAGAATCAGCAGAATGAATGCTGTTATAATACAGCTGGGCATGGCCAGGTGACCATAACATTGATATAGATGACATATTATGCAACTCAGCAAGTACGCTAGCTTAAATGTTAAGTAAAGTAGCTCGTTATACAACTATTGTTTTATCTTGTTATATCGTATCTTATCTTATACCGTTATCAGTATACCTGCAGCTAAAAAGAGGAAACAACAACAACAACAAAAGATTTTCTTGTCGTATTGGTTTCAGGACCGGGCATTTAAGAAGTATAGTGACAGCAGAACTCTTGAAAGTTATAAAAAATACCTTTGCAAAGGGCCCAGGAAACGTGTCTGCTTAAGGGATGTTAAAAATGCTACAGGAAGGAGTTGTCGGTTAATAAAGGTTTCACGGCTGTACATGTAGACTGCTTACAGTCCACCTTTGCCCTTAAAATCCGTTAAGTTCTTATCCCAGCCAGCGCGATTGCAAATAACGACGTCACAATAAGTGATTTATAGGAAGAGACGAGAATAGACGATCTCTTATTTTTTCTTCTCAGGCGTACGCCCTCGTTGACTGCGGCTTGCGTGCATGGATTACTCGTGGAGTTTGTGGAGTAACTTTGCAGAGAAATTTAATTAGAGACTGCTCGTAGTCTACTGAACATGTAAATTTACCTCCTTTCAAAATACCATACAGTTATTGCAACGGCAACACATGCTTTTTTAGCGGCTGATCCAGGAATTTTTATTGAGAGGGGGGTCCAAACTTCGGTTCAGAAAGGACTGTCTTGTAGCAACTTCTCCCCCAAACCACCACCCCACCCAACCCCCCCCCCCCGCACCTCCTCCCACCATTCGCGGTTGCACGTTATAATTCCTTGGCCCTTTACCGTGTACTTGAATTCAACTCGTAAAAGATACATAATTGTCGACCAGCTGAGAACGCAGACTGAGACGACCATGTCAATCTGTGAACACTGCATGGTCGCTGTTGGCGCGGGAAATATACTAGGGAGCTTAAGCATCGAGGACGGCTACGGCAGCGAAAACGTCACTTTTAAAATGAATTAGCGTTTTTTCAAACTTTGAAGCGTTTATTTCAATTCACTGAAAATGTGAAATGTGGGCGAGTGTCCCTGGAGTTGATTTCTTGGGGACCCGTACTCAAGTTTAGGAAGGGAAAGAAACATTCGTCGTTCCCTGTCTACGTTCTCCATAAAACGTGAAATTAGGCATTTTCACCCTGTGGTCGTGCAGTGATGGCAAAAAAATATACAAAAAAGCATGATGCACGTGCAAAGATGTTGTTTTGATAATTAAACTCATTGCTTTTTTGCCGTTGTCGTTACCGTCGCCGTCGTCGTTGCTAAAGCTCCCTACTGCTTTGCGAGAAGATGAGAACAGACCATACGAGGGTACCTAAAAACAATTACAATTTTGAATATCCCCGGAATTAAGTTTAGCAGCAAAATCCAACGCGCGTTTCGTTAAAAAAATCAAAATATATACATACATACATTGCAAAAATGTTTTACCCTTACTTAACTTACTGTAATAGCGGGGCTCCCGCGCGCCCGAAGCGCGCGTGGGACAGAGCCCCATACCCATGGAATATGGTCAACCTCTTTTCGTTTAGTTGTCACGTGATTGACCAAACGTACGTACGTACGCGTCTACAGATTGTACTGGTGGGGTAGGGGACACTATCAAAAGGAAGGGAGGGGTGTCTCAGGCGTGTCTTGGCAAGTCCACATCTTTAATAAAAGATTTTAGGACATTCCTACAATATGGTCAATTGACAGCTGTCAAAACAGGATAGCCACTGACCAGTATCCCATGACCATATCGCGGGCTCATGTGTCAACTCATCGAGGTGAGGTGATTTATTTGGAAGCTGTCCGCTGACCAGTTAATTGTTTTACTAGATCGTGAACAATGTTCAATCTCATACTTTTACTTGTTAAACTGATAATGCACACATATTGGACATCAATGTTTTGATCAATTGACAGCTGTCAAAACAGGGTACCCGCTGACCAGTATCACTTGACCGTATCGGGGGCTCAGGTGTCGACCCATCGAGGTCAAGTATTTTTTTGAAGTTCTCCGCTGACAAGTTACTAGTTTTCAAGTGATCGCAGGCTCAAGTTCAAGTTTTTTCTAAATTCATATGAAATATGTTGTGTTTATGTGCTACACAAGTAAAATTTTGTTTGCAAACTAACCTCGGACACGAAAATTCAGCCAGCTGTTACAGGCAGGGAAGACAGTTGCTTTTGACTTTTCTCACCATGGTCACGCGTTGGTCACGCTCTACGTCCAATTTCTATGCTCTGATTGGTCAAAATTTGACAGGTGAGTTCATGCGGAAAATTTATGCAGCATCTTGAATCTTGTTTACTTTGACAGCTGAAGCTGACAGAGTTTTGTGTCAACTTGTGATGTTTTTAACTGTCTTTTTCCACTGGATGTGCAAAATGAAATTCAGCTGCTATCAGGAGTCCTCTGTTATTCATGGCTAGTTTGTTTATTGGGTTTTTGGTTGAGGAATACGTCGCTTGTCACAGTCGGAAATCCGATTTCGGATGGCATCGTTTTCGTTTTCACCTTGCTTGATGCGTAAGAGGATTGCAAAGTCTGAATCGATACTGGCTTTTCTTGATACCTTTCAGGAGCTGCATCTCGAATGGTTAGCCAGAGAAATTATTGTATTTGATGTTTGTTTTTTTGGATCTAATTTAATGAAGTCGAGCGGAGTTTATGCGGTCATTTAGTTTATGCACGTTTGTAAGATTTGAGACAATGATCTGACCGAGTATCAGGTTTGATATAAGCTTACAGAACTTTAAAAAGCCTTTAGACAGTTTCTCACCGCAAATAGAAAGAAAACGTTCCAAAGAATATTTAGTTATAATTCTGGCCGGAAAAAGAAAGCTTTGAGCGATTTTCTTGCCTCGAGTTCGTCTTTGAAAAAAGCAAACACCGGGAAGCCGGCTTAAAACATAAACTTAAGCTTGAAGCTTGAAGACTCAGGATTTTTAGGGATACTTTAATACTTGTCTTCCTGAATGAAAATTGTTGTTTCTGTATATGTTTCACAGAATTATGTTTCTTTTATTGATTGTTAGTAGTCTCTCTTGCAATTTTAATAGCTGTGCCGATTGTTTTCAGTCGTTCAGTGAACATCGCTTACTCAAAATGCCGCGCGTTAATAAACCATTAAATAAAAAATAAACAGAATAAATTCTTTATAATGTTGGAGCGTAACTCTGTTAATGTTCATTCAAACACTCGCCACAACTCGCACTACAAAAGTGAGAACCGGATGGCCGTATAGGTGATTTTGGAAATTTTTAACAGTTTATGAATATTGAATGAGTGCAATTTGTATTGTGAAATACTGCTTTCTGTCCGAGGTCTGCCGGTATGATAAAAACAGTGCCTCATACTGCTGTTTCACCTCAGATGTGATGTATAAATGGTATAAAAGTTCGGTTTACACGCACCCAGATTTGTTGACAAGATTTTGCAAAGTAAACTTGTCGAACGCAAAAAAGTTGGCCTGATTTTTTTTTTCCACTAATTGATCTACGGTGATCAAGAGCCATTATGGCTCTTAAGGTGGCTCCCTAGAGTAAATTGGCCGTGCGCAGTCTGAGCACTAGTATGGCGCGAGCTTTAAAATCGGCGCGACGTCCACGCAAAAATAAAACAAACCTGGCCTCTCAGTTTCAAAGTATTCACCCCAAAAACTTTATTCACTTTCTGTTGAAGCTCATTGTGCAAAAAGTTTGGTTAGTGTAGGTCAAACATTTAAAGAGGAGACAATGTTAAATTACACCGGTTACAAGTCACTATCGATCTCCATAAGAGTAAATTGTATGTAAAAACGAAGCAGAAATTTTCCAAACACATCAGTTCGTTCGCTTCAAAAGTAGACAAACGTAAAATAGTCGAAGTAAATGGTGAATGGAAACTTTACAAAGAAAACAAAGAAATAAGTACACTAACCCTAAAGGAAGCAATGTTGCTGTTTCTGGCCTTTGGTTCACGGTCAGTGGAAAGATCTGAAAGATCGAGCCAAGTCCCGAACAACCACTGAAGAATGTCTTCACCGGCAGTGCTCCTCGGTCACTTCATTTCTGTTACATTTAATTTGATTAAGAAATTCTAGAAGTGGCTTTAAGGCAAGATTACAGCAAGTGTAAATTTTTTTTGGTTTTGCCGACTCTATCACATTGTTTAAAAAACTTATCAGAGAAAAGGTTCCTGATCGAAGGAACCTTCCCATCAACCAACCAACATCCTTGTACTTTTTCCTTTTCAAAAGTTCTTTAACGCACAAGATGCACTAGAAAATGTTGTTGCACACTGAAAAATAATTTTTGAGTCACAGATTGACCCTTGACGAAAGCAATAGTAGGTTATCCGTCGAGAACTACGATCTTGTACGTGCAGCTGAGGACGTGATGTACTTTTTTTAGATCGGCGCCATCTTTTACAGCAGGCTTTTAAAGAAAACTTCGCCGTCGAAATTATCCCTAAGGGGGACAAGGTTGAAAAGTATCCGGAAGTGGGCTGGCATTTGAAGATCTGCAAACAGTCGGTATAGCAGATTAGGAAATGAAGGCCTTATCGCGATCCTTGCAAAACCACCGTCTTCTTCTCCGATGATCGCCATCCGCACGAGTAGTGATCACCACGGCTCGAATTTTGGCTACAATGGTTAAGTATTTCGAAGAAAACATCCAGTGTTTGGTATAAAATTGAATCCGCTATCTCTCCTTTTTCAGCAGCCAAGATATCACCGTAATAATAGTGATAAACAGCTTTAGCAATGGCTTCCGTACTTGTCGAAGAAATCACATGTTTTCAGCTATGTGCGTTATGCGCATGCGAGCGTGATGGCTCGCGCGCGTATTTTGCTCATACGACCTCGAACCACGCGTGTTTTTTGGATTTTTGTGACGTCAGCGCAGATAATTAACCGTGAATTTCTCGCGTTTCCTTCGGTAATTTTTTTTAACAATCACCCCATTCCTTAACAGATGCAGTACCTTTGTACTGTCTTTTTCTTGTTAAAATCTGTAAGAGCTAAACTCCTCTATTAAGGAAAGTTACAAATTTCAAAATAGTGGCGAAACCGTCTTAACGACCCCATGTTTTTTCCGCTTTAAAGTGTTAAGCAACATCGTTAACATAAAGTCGCAAAGTTTAAAGACATTCCACCGAGGAAAATAAGAAATATTAAGAAAAAATGATCAAAAATGACAAAATTATTGCCTGTTTAAGGATGCAATGTTGCCATGGCAACGGTCTTAACCCAGAAAATGAAACTTGATAAAGGAGCCTTTTTACATGGGTAAACTTAGCGGCGAATTTCGTGAACCAAATCGCAAAGATAAAGTAACTAGATTTCGTTCTGTAACGCATGCTAGATAGCTGGGGTTATTAGTAAATACTCTAGGGAGCCACCTTAAATGTGATCGAAGATGATTACCAGTTTTTGGGTGTACATATGAGGCTATCAACTCGATGTAAGATTTGGTTCACTCTTGGGCTGTTTGCAAATTATTTTTCTCTAAAATCAGGTAGCCTTTCCCTCAGAAGTCACATAAACGTGCTCTAAAGTTAACTGAATTGTGGAATTCGACTACAAGTTTATTGTTTAATTTAAATTAATATATAGATTTAGCCAGGGCTAAAAGCGAAGCTCCCATTAATAAATTTATAATTTAAATCAAACAATAAACTTGTAATCCACAAATCATTTAACTTTAAGGGAAAGCTAAGGCTAAGTGATTTTAGAGTGAAAAAAAAAATCTTACATCGAATTGATAGCCGTATATATACACCCAAAAAATAGCAATTATCTTCGATCACATTTTAGAGCCATAATAGCTCTTGATCACTGTAGATTAGGCCTGGAAAACGAATTTTTGGAAAACAAATCAGGCCGAATTTTTTGCGTTCGACAAGTTTACTTAACAAAATCTTGCCAACAACTCTGGGAGCGTGTAAATCAACCTTTTATAACATTTATACATCACATCTGAGGTGAAACAGTACTATGAGGTACTGTCAGAAATTGCACACACAAATTGCACTCGTTCAATATTCAGGACGATCGAAGCACGCGTGGGCTTTTTAAACCGTTAAAAAAATTTCCAAAATCATATACGGCCAGCCGGTTCTCACTTTTGCAGTGCGAATTGTAGCGAGTGTTTGAACGAACAGTAATATGAGGCGTTGTTTTTATCATATAGACCTCACACAAAATGCAGTATTTCACAATTTTTCAAGACAAATTGCACTAATTCAATATTCAGAACCGTACGAAGCACGCGTGGGCTTTTAGCAAAACCGTTCCAAAAATTTCCAAAATCACCTATACGGCCAGCCGGTTCTCACTTTTGACAAGCGCCAAATTTTCAGTGAACATTAAAAGAGTTACGCGCTTCAACATAATAAAGAATTTATTGTGTTTATTTTTTTTATTAAATGGTTTTATAACGATGTGTAATCTTAAAAGGCGTTTGATACGAGCAGCATTTTGAGTACTCCTGTAAGCGTTGTTTATGAACGACTGAAAACAAACGGCAAAGCGATTAAAATTGTAAGAGACTACTAACAATCAATAAAAGAAATGTAATTCGGTGAAACATTTACAGAGACAACAATTTTCATTCACGAAGACAAGTATTAAAGCGTCTCTAAAAATCCTTAGCCTTTAAGCTTAAGCTTAAAGCTTTTAGCCGGCTTCCTGGTGTTTACTGTTTTCAAAGATGAACTCGAGGCAAGAAAATCGCGCAAAGCTTTCTTTCTACAGCCAAAATTATAACTAAATACTCTTCGGAACGTTTTTTCGTTCAAAATGCGGAGAGAAAATATCGACTAAAGGCTTTTTAAAGTTCTGTAAGCTTATATATACTAGATCAGATCATTGTCTCAGATCTTTATACAAACGTGCATAAATTAGCCTCATAAACTGCGCTCGACTTCATGAAATTAGATATAAAAAAACAAACATACACTGTATACAATAATTACTTAGGCTTACCATTCGAGATGCAGCTCTTGAAAGCTATAAAGTAAGGCCAGAATCGCTCGAGGGACATTTCAACCCGCATCCAGCAAGGTAAAAACGAAAGCGATGCATCCGAAATCGGATTTCTAACTTTGGCAACCGGCGCATTTCCCGACCAAAAATTCAATAAACAAACCAGCCACGAATCAAAGAAGACTGTTGATAACAGCTGTATTTCATTTTAAGCATCCAGTGGAAAAAGACAGTAAAAAACATTACAAGTTGACAAAATACTCTGTCAGCTTCAGCTGTCAAACTGAAAGTAAACAAGGTTCAAGATGCTGTATAAATCAGTTTCTGCATGAACTCACCTGTCAAATTTTGACCAATCAGAGCATAAAAATTGGACAGTCGTAGAGCGTGATCAACGCGTGACTATGGTGAGAAAAGTGAAAAGCATCTGTCTTCCCTGCTTGTATTTTTAAATTACTGGCTGAATTTTCGAGTCCGAGATCAGTTTGAAATCAAAATGTTAATAGGGCGGGGCCATAGTGACATTAACACAACACTTTCTGTCATCATGTCATTATTTTGCTGCCGTTCTCTTTGCCTTTGTATTTCTCTTTCGCGTTGCCTTTGTCTGTTCATTCTAGCTCTGTCTCGTTCTGCTTGCCGGCGTTTTTCACTTTAATTTTCTCTCCTTCTTCTCGCTCTGACTCTTTCTACTTGCTTTCTTTTTTTCAAAACCAGTTGCGTGATATAATTGCGCGACGTTGCGCCATGCGATTTCCCGCCAAAAAATCTCTACTTTCCCCTACCCCAAGAGTCCATGCGGACTACTTTCCACTACCCGGAAAGTCCGTACGGACGGACGTACGCTAGCTTATAACCAAATTTTCTGGGATGGATAGTTTACCAAATTTTCTTACCCATGGTACTCCGCTACGCGCGCGCAAAGCGCGCGCGGGAGCTCCGCTATAAATTTATTAATGGGAGCCTCGCTTTTAGCCCTGGCTAAATCTATATATTATCGTATGGGCTAGTACCTATCTAACAAGGCTCGAGGGTATATCTAAGATTCAAAGGAAAATTGTAAAGATTGCAAAGATTTCGAAATTTACACAGTAAACAAGGCCTATATTCCTTTACTTGAATTTACTAACCATATAAGAGTTACACTCTTATCAATTGGCATTATTCATGTATTCTTACTTTAGAGGACAATTGCCGCCATCTTTTTCAGATTACTTTTCGGAGAGTAATACTATTCATTCCTATAATACAAGGTCCGCGAACATTAGTGTACATTAAGTATGAAAGAACTAATTATTGAGTTTCTCAGTTAGATATAGAGGTACTATGACATGGAACAGTTTGCCAAATAGTTTGAAGGAAATTAAGTCATTTCAGTTGTTTAAAAGAAAATTGAAATGTTTTGTTCAACAGAAATATACTGGCTCTACATAGTGGAACATATATACAGTGTAATACTCTTGCTGTTTAATAATATTTTAAGGCCACCATATTCAGTACGAATGTTTGTAATGCTTAAATTAAAAAGGGGACCTCCCAGGAAAAGCTCAGCTGAGCTTGCAGAGATCTCCCGCCAATAGATTATGTTATAGATGCAATACATTAGTAACTAAGTGGCAAGTAAAAGATTGCTTGATTGATTGATTGAGTTAAAAAGCGACACACGATCCTTTCCATATAAGAATTTAAGTCTCAAACAAGCGTCAGGTCTGAGAGGGGGGTCCGGACCCCCCGGACCCTCCCCCTGGATCCGCCACTGTTTTTTCCTGATCTGTGATCGGCCGGTTGATGTTTGGTGGCCCAGCTCGCGTTCGCTGCACTTTCATTCTCAAAAGCATACGCATGTTAAAGAACATTTAAAAGTGACAATAAATAGTAAAGAATACCGGAACCTGGTCCACTTTGAGTGTGCAAGAATTAGATTATAGCTTGTTGATATGTTTTTTAAACGGTAAAACGTCAGGTACAGCAACCATAGTAGATACGAAAAACAGACCTTCAGTTTATATAACATTGCCCATCCCTGATACTCACAATACCTGGGAGAAGTACTCTGAACATTCTCAAAGAACGCTTTCTATCAAATTACTACAAAGAACACCGTACAGTAAAACGATTTAATTCTTCAGTGGGACCCGGATTAACGGTCGCGTGTTGAGCTCCGGCGCTAAGACGGTTACTGCAGTCACAGATACAAATGCCCGCATATAACACGGCCCTTTCACACCCATGCCGCAGTTGTTGTTCCGACTGATTTCCGACTCTTGCTGGCTGATAAGGTTCCTTTTATAGCCCTGAAATATACTATTTCGTTCCGCTGACAGCTAAATATGAGGTCATAAAGCACAAAAGCATCGAGGTGCAGTCAGGATCACAAACACCTTTGTCGACAACTAATCTGCTCACCGAGTTCAGTGACCTCTTTCAAACAAAAAAGGTAAGGTATATACATTTTGAAATAATGACTTTCAACCCTGACATATAGATTACAGGGCCCGCGGAGGGGATTTTCAAGTGGAGGGGGCTAATGCGAACGCGTTAGCGTGAGCCAACTAGGGGGGTCGGGGGCATGCTCCCCCGGGAAATTTGAAATTGAAGTCTTCTGAAATGGCTAGAAATGGATCTAAAACTGCCAAAAGTGAAGTTAATTTTTAATTCTTATAAAACGAGTAACAAACTGGCCTTCACGTTTGACCAAATTTAAATGAATAGACTAACTTAATTCTAAGCTAAACCCAACAGACGCAACGGATGAGTGTCACCCGGAGATTTTTAAGTCGGATTCTTTGAAGGTGTCAAAGTTGCTTTTTGGATTTTCATTGAGAGCTGCAAACTCATTGGCAACATCTATAAGACAAAGTTTGTCTCTTCTCTGCTTGTGGATATTAAGTATTGTGAAAGTAGAAACAAGAGTTTAAATACTATTATTGCGCAGGCGAAAATCTAATCGTCTGTTCAGGAACAAACCTAACGACAAACTGCCTCATCTGGCCGTGTCTGTACGAAAAAACCCTCGAAAAAATAAATTGGATCGAAATGGACAAATCAGAATAAGGCTGCGCTTCCTAAGAGGTCCGCATATTTGACATAAAATAATGCAATTTACTTTTTTTGTAAAAGACAGACCTGGTTTACTAAAGCAGGTAAAAAATAATAGTGATTTAATCAGTCAAAAAAGTGGGGGGTGGAGGGGGGGGCTAAAGCCCCCCCAGCCCCACCCTCTGCGCGGTCCCTGAGATTTGAGATTCCATTCTGACTGACGTCTGCTTCAGGACCTAAAGGTCACATTTCACTCTCACTCCCATATCAGGGCAAAAATCGTAACTGAAGAATAATTTTCTTTTCTAAGTTTGTTCTTTGACCTTTACTCTATCTGGAGTGCGGCTTGAGCCGCGCATGGGAAAATAGGGACTTCATATTAAGATTCGCTACGGCAAGGGGCTAGTACTACGGCTACATAAGGTCAAAATCACTTCCGGTGACGTCACCATGCGAGTTGCAATACGGCTTTCCCGCCGTAGCCTCGTTTTCTGCTGCGTCAAATTGCCTTCTTTGCCGTACTCTTCACTACGTGACTATTAACTGTCATTTCTCTACCATTTTAAAGCTTATTTCGCTTTTCTGAGAAGCCTGCTTCAAAGACTAAGTACTTAGTCATACTTAGATATTCCTTAGGTATTATTGCATTGTTATTTAAGCGAAAACTCAAAGAATTTGGATACCTTATAATCATGGCTGCAGACAAGAAAGCCTCGTAAGAGAGCTTATTTAAGCTTATAGAAGTTTTAGTTTCAATAAGTGATTGTCAAGACTTGTAATTGATTTCACGAGTATCTATTAAAAAAATATTTTTATCTTTTGGCTTATCTGCCAGGGAAGTTCTTAACAACTTGTTTCCCTTTGAGAACGAAATTTTTATAATTTACCGGCGCTAGAGCAAGCAAACACTCATTTAATGTATTAACATTTATATTAGTTCAGTCCCGACAGATTTAGACTAAATGCTTAATCCCGTGGCAAATCGTTCCTTGGTAGCATCCTATAACATCAGGGACTGCAAAGCCTGTACAAGCCTTGAGATGTCAGCTTTCTTGAAACGAAATTCTGTCAGACATTCATCTTCGTTGAAATTTTGAAGTTCGAACTCGGGATACAAATGATATGGCAAATAAAGGTTTTCTGAGCTATATGAATTATATAACAACAGAAATTCAGCATCATTTATAAAATTCACGCCATAAGAAAGTACAGCAAGGTCTGTCATTTCTTTAAAAGAAACTATCGAAGATCGAAGAGAAATCAACCAAAACCTAGACGGGAAAACTAGTCCTGTCGTCGGAATTTGTTTACATTTTGTGTCGGTTGTGACGTTGCCGTACAGAGCGTAACTTAACCATTTTGAGTTTTGGCGGGAGACTGCGTAGTCGCCCCAGCCCTTCCCGGTTACAACAGCCGTAGTAGAGCTATGGCGAGCCGCTGTTTCGTGCCAATGAAAAGGAACTCTGGTCAGGCATTCAGTAATAGTTTATTATCGTACATGCATCCTGATAACCTGAATACAACCCTCGAAAGCAGCAATAGCCGGATGGCCTGTCTCATCTGCAGGACAAAAGGAGACACAAATTTGGTTGTCATCACCGTAACAATGAATGGATGGAAGATAATCTTGAACGACATCTCGTAGCGAGCTCGTATGGATGGTAAACAAGAGTGGCCCAAGAAAGGAGCCTTGAGGAACTCCCTCAGTTCTCGTTAAAACTCTTAGACTGACAACCACGAACAGATATCCGCTGACAGCGCCCTGAAAAATAAGATCAAAACCATTCAAACACTCTGCCTCCAAGTTTCAGCTTGTTGAGTGCCTCCAGCAAGATACCGTGATCAACTGTATCGAAAGCCTAGCTAAGATCTATTAGTATATACACACTCAGTGATCTTGGTGATTTAAGCAATCTGATTGGTTCGCTATCTCGGACTATTCAACAATACTCACCTCCTAGCGAGTGGATAATGTCTGAGCTCGGTGTTTTTACCATTTTTTTAGAGAACGATATTTTAAAAGTCGACAGAATCCCAGGGCTGGCTTTTTTTAAGGCAAGAAAAGACTTGGAAGGATTCAATACCGCGTTTTTCAATTTACTGTAGCTGAGTTTTGTGCTCGATGGATTGTTTACAACTCCCGTGTATTCGCGTAGAAGAAGCCGTTTCGTGAACTCAACGTTTTCCAACAAGAAAATTTTGGCTCAAAAATCGAAGTTTATTTATTTAGGACAAACAAATTTATGCACGTTGGTGTAGTTTTTTCATTTCTTTTTTTTTTTTTCAGACTTTTCTATGGTGCCCCTTTTCAAATTGGTAAGCTACAAACGATCTTGAAATCACTAATTCAGCGAGAAGTTGTACTAGACTTGGGCCACATCTACTCATATGAGCAAGATTTTTGAGCAAGTATAGAGTGTTTTCACCTGACGTCACGGCGGCCATATTGGTGTCCCAAAACAATGAAACGGTGGCCACGTTGGTGTCCCAAACCAGTCCTGTGGAAGTTGAACTCCTTTCTTATGTAAACGCTTTCTTTTGTTCCAATAAATTTGCATAGATGCTGGCCACGTGAGTGAAAACACTCTATACATCTATTTCAGTTGAGGTTGCTCCCATGAAACATGATGCATGATGCATGATGATTCGCGTTTCATGGCCTGCGGTGCATTGTGGTAGATCTTTTGGTAATGTTTGTGCACGCCTGTGCTCGGCAACCGATAAAATAACGAAGACATGCAAATTAACAGCTGTTTGAAAGTACTAACAAACAACAAGAACGCAGTGAAAATGAGCTTTCAGCTCGAAAAGATGCCAAACTGATTCTCAAGTGCAAGCGAGCTGAAGATCTAGAATTTCATAGTCACAGAGAAATTAAGAGCCGTCAAAGAAGACAGCTTTGAAATAGGCTTTTTGGGGTCCTCCTTGTTACATGTACCTTGTGTTGTAAATCTTTCAGCGTTAATAAATACTAAAAAAGAAAAACTCGTAAAGCAATCTAGGTTTTTTATCATTGTACACAAGCCTCATAATAGGGACCTTAAGATCTGAGGACAGAGGCGAAAACGTTGCATTAAAAGTGAATTCGCCTTCTTTTAACCTTCATCACGATTATTCCAACTCACTTACCTTTTCAAATGTAGGCGACCTCTCTTTAAGAGCTGAATTCCTAAGAAGTTAAGAAAGAGAGGGAAAATTTCGTGTTCGCTTCTTTACGTCCTCCACAATACGTGAAAATTAAGCATTTTCACGTCGTGGTCGTGTATTGACAGCAACGAAATGTACAACAAAGCCTGATGCACGTGCAGAGTTGTTGTTTTGCTTTATTGACCAATTGCTTTTTTTAAGTCTTTCAAGGGTTGGTGTCTCTATCTTACCATCTTCTTTGCGTCCACTTAACCCGAGACAAAATAAGAAAGCATGTTGCCCCTTGGAGTCTGGATATTCCATGATGAAAACAGGCGTGTCCCTCTGAATACCTGCAAAAATGCCGAAACCAAATTGCACTCCAACGGAGGTGTTCCGAGTATGCGACGCGGGCATATTACAAACTGTGCTTGGTCCCATAAGGCACCTACAGTAGGCTATAAAACATCATGGATCATGAACCATGCATCAT
>CALNXK010000254.1:400000-412500 GCA_942486035.1 Porites lobata
CTTTGTCTCCTTATTTTTTTTCTTAAAGCCTTTTTACACTTGTTTCTTTGCTTATACCTTTTTACGACTGCAAAACGATGCAGCAAACGAAAGGGGAAATTCAATCTTTTTATAGCCTGCGAGCAAGCTCTCCTATTTGGGCAAGCGAAGCGAGCCTCGCGAGAAAGCGCGAGTGGGGGGCCGAAGAAAGGAGAGCTTGCAACCATCCCTTACAAATTTTCATTTCCACCCCGGAAACCCCGGGACTCCGCAAAGCGTGAAAACTGTCACCGCAAACGTGCCGCAGATTACAAAGTGACAACCGCCTGTCAAGTAGCGTAGAATTATTTATTTATAAATCGCTTTCGCAACAGCATCAAGGCAATGTTTTTAATCACTGATATGTTTTTTTTTTCACGGGGACATCGAACTTCAACGTGTCCGCTCGGATAAGAACTCACTACTTTGATTCTTTACTTCGTTTACCTTTGAAAAGTCGTCCATACTGCAGTGTAGAAGACTACTCCCCATCGCAATCACCAACAAAAAATTATTTGTCCGTCTGGAACTGGAGAATAGCGTTTTCCTGCACTTTGTTCTCTTAAGGTTTACTCCAGTTGCTTCCAACTCTTTCTCTTTTCCTTCTTTACGGTCAAGCTACACAGCTACA
This sequence comes from Porites lobata, assembly GCA_942486035.1. Lineage (NCBI taxonomy): Eukaryota > Metazoa > Cnidaria > Anthozoa > Scleractinia > Poritidae > Porites > Porites lobata. Next base: position 400,650 of record CALNXK010000254.1, read on the forward strand.
CTGTCAAGTACATGTTTCTGAATTTTTCTACCCAGCAGAATTCAATCGGGCGAAGAAACCGATGTTGGAAGACAGCGCTTTAATCACTCTTCACTTTCACTCTCCCGGTTTTCAGAACTAAACAAGGCGCTTAACACAAATGAATACAACTGATGAAGGGTTTTCATTTTCCTTCCACAAGAACTACAAACTCGGTCCGACTTATCCTCGGCATGCAATATTCTCTTTGCGAGAATTAACGAGCCCGTCTGCATTGAGGGCTGAAACAAGTTCTCCGTACCAATCTGATCCCCCTGAGAACCAAATTTGACACACAGACGAAGCGGGTGCCAGCTTGGCCTGTTATCAATCAACTTTGATTTACGGAACGTCATTTTTCAGCCAATGGTATTTCCCTTCGTCTGGGAGAAGTACAAATGAAAATTTGTAAGGGATGGTTGCAAGCTCTCCTTTCCTCTGCCCCTCGCGGCTTCGCCGCTCGCTCGCGCGTTCTCGCGAGACCCGTTTTACTCGCCCAAACAGGAGAGCTTGCTAGCAGGCTAATCTTTTTAGTGCAGAAGCATTAAATGACTCGCAGTTATTTATAGTAAATTTTAGAGAAAAGGTTTTGAATAATTGATGCTGCGTGCGTTAACAAGTTAAGCTAAACAACGCCAAACTAAAAACAGAAAGACTTCAAGAAATTTTAGGCGGCTTCATACAATAATTAAGTGGCCACGAAAATTGTTCCAAAGGGTGAGATCGATCCTGCCAGAATTCGTAAGCCCAGCAAACCAGTTTTTAAATTCAACTAATTCCGTGGTCAGTTCATAACATCAATCTTTAAGGGAGGCTTGCTCTGATACATGACCTTTCTAGAAAATTGTGCTTATAATAAATAGTACGGTAGTGCAAAAAATCTGAAATAACTGGGGAGCGAGCACAAAAGTAAGAAACTAATACGAAATTGATACAAAGAACCGTGTGGAATTCCTACTAAAAAGCTGTTTCATTTGTATAGTCTTCACCTTGAATTTCAGTTGACTGCATTCACACCGACTCCAAACGTTAGAACTGCATATTAAAGTAAATAGCACCTAGTGAAAGTATTGTTGGGAGAGGCTTCATAAATTTGTCTGATCTGGAAAACCAGGAAATAAGGACGAAGTTAGCAGTAATGGTCGAACAAGCTTGCATAACTGAAATAGAACGAATCGCATAAATCTGTGGTCAAGTCTTGGACCAAAAGCGCAAAATTCATCATCAAAAGGAAAATGGCTACTGACAGTACACTTGTCATGTTAAGCCCTCCCCAATGTCGATTCACTTATCACTTATTTGCAAATAAACGCCAATCTCAAAGCATTGGGGAAGGAGAGAAGAAGTACAAACGGGAAAAAGTTGGGTCAGTTGGTTGAGAAGGCGTGACTTGAAAAAGACCCCAGTTTCAGTCTAGTGTTCAACGAAATTTGACGAGTATAGCCAAACAAATAGATTCCATATTGCCATGGCTCTGTTCAGTAATAGATCACAGATGACGTCAAAATGTGGCAAAAACTAAAAAGTGGCTCACGAGCCGCAGGCGAGTGTATCACTCATGTTTTTAGGTATTATTAAAAGTAAAGAGCTCTTTTTGTCTCCGTTTCTCCATTTTTCTTCTTTGTAAATAGCTCTTGCTAAGTTTTTTTTCGAGGCCTTCACTTGCATTAATCCGAAATAATGTCACAAACATTTTCAAAACCGCGCGCTATGTTGAACAAAACCAAAAGTAAACATGTTTCCCGTGACGTCATCCATGTATCTGTACTCCAATATATCATAGGCAACGACCAATCTCAGCGCGCGTAGCATTCACATCATTGTATAATGTGCGTTGCTATCGTTACCCTAGTCCTCGTATCATCGTACTTAAGTCTTACTAGGTTATTGTCATCGGTCAGATGAACCATCCCTATTAATAACTTGCTAAGAATGTAGTTTCCACTAGTATGTATGCATGACATTTTTTTTCAGTTCTGTCAAAATGACGGCGAGTTACACCATCAGTATCTCATTCCTTTTTATGCTGATTCAAATATTCACTGAAATACTCTGTCAACAATGCATAAATGGTGGGTCAGAGGAATCCATCTTGGGTTGGAAGCTGCAAAACCACGTCTACAAGACGCGAAAGGCAAACTTTGGATATGAGTGCGTACTTATTTGTCGTCAGGACAGCAGGTGCCAAAGTTTCAATTGGGTGATCTCTCTTAACATGTGTGAGTTCAGCGACAGAACCAAAGAAGCCAGACCTAAGGATTTTGTTCCCGATCCAGACAGATATTACTACAGGCGAGACATGAATCGAGGTGAAGTTTATGTTATTAAGATCATTCTCTCAGTATTGAAAGAAGTTTTTAAAGGACCCCAGTGCAATTTTCGTGGCGTCATACCCGGAGACATCTAAATTTCAGTCATCATTTCCAGGAAATATTTACGGCGTTAATTTGTTAGAGAAATTGACCACTTAACTGATCAATATAAAGCAGACAACAAAAAAGGCTGTGCGTTTTAAGAAAGAGGTACTATGTATGCGCAAACTTTCATGTCCAGCCATAAAATAACTTGAAAATGACAACATTTTGCGCGATTGAGACCTTGTAACGAAAATTAATTATCGGCATCCCTATTATTGGGTGTTTCTTCAGTGCCGCGGAAACCATTCTTGGTTCGCTTCTGTGCTGAGTAGTGTCTAATCATTCGTTTGTATAGTATTATGTCACTAAGTGATTGCACCAATCCGCAACACCAAGAAACCACCTTATTTGGCAGGTTATTCTAAAAGAAAAATTTGTGTGTTTACTTTTAGTCTTGCCGGGAAAAGCTTTATTAAAACTTCTCCTCAATGTTTGTAGTTTTATGTTTTGTTAAAAATCGGTGCCGCTGCTGCTGTCCCGCGATAAGATACTCCGGCCAGTCGTCTACTTCGTCTCTCACATTATAATCATTAATGGTTTTTATAGCGGAGCACTATGCGTAAGAAAAAATTGTAAATCTTAATTAATGTTTACACTGACGTGGATAACAGAGAAAGTGCTAAAAATGAAAAACAAAGAAGACGAATTTCGTTGAAAGGACAACATGAAAATTATGTAGTGCGGTGAGAAGATGAGAAATGCTAGCGACTTGAGTAAGGTGAAAATGAGCAGCAGTGAAGAAAAAAGAAAATAAGAAAATTAAGAAAAAAATTATTTGTGAACACATACGAAATTTCCTCCATGAAACGTGTAACTATGTTCAACAACGGCAAAAATGTAGAAGCAAGTATACTGCACGTGCAAAGTCGTTGCCGTCGCCGTTGCATTGTATTTTGATAAATACAGTCTACTTTCTTTTGTTTGAACGCTATAACATTTCACAAATTTGACATTTTAATAGTTTATGTAAGAATGACTCAAGAGGTTTGCTTGTAGATTATTTTTCCCGTAAATCAGCTAGTCCTTCCACTGTATCAAATGTTAAGCACAGAATTGAAAAGTTTCTTCACAGTGGTTTCAAGTTTTTTTTTTTTTTTTTTCGTTTGAGTAAATTATAAGTTTCTCTACGAGAGCTTCGTTTTTTGCCTTGCCTAAATCTATATATTAGAGTTATATTACCTCTCCAAGCCCTAAGAACAAGTTCAGTTCCCTCGAACAGACCAGTTTCTTCATTCAATGGTCGTCTACAGTAGATAGCCGACAATTTTCGTGCATCGAGGCTAGTAGACGTGGCCTAACTTAAACAGTGCTCCAGTACAACGTGCCGCTAATTATTGATTATTTTCCACATCTTTTGTGCATGTATATTAAGGGCACTATAGAATTCTTTGAAGGAACTTCACCAAACGTACATGTTATTGATGTCTCACAGTTTCTAGCAATGATCATCGATTCGCTGCTGACAACTTAATTTCAAAATAACCATTAGATAATAAATGGAACATTTTACTCTTTAGTTCCCCTTGGATCCACTCCTGAGCTTCCAGCTGAAACATGCAAAGAAATCAAAGCAAGTGAAGGGGAGGTAAAGAGCAAGAAGTACTGGCTGAGTACCATTAAACCTGGTATTCCTTTGCTCGCTTATTGCGATATGAAGACTGAAGGTAAATATAATTGTACAGCCTGCGAAATGATAAATCGACTCCGAAATGATCCCCAATTTTTTTTTGCTTCGACCCCGAATTAATTAATTATATCTTGACTATCATTAATTCATTTGGGGATTGTATTTTCTTATTTTATTTCTCATTTATTTATTTATTTATTTAAGTAACATGTCATTTTGGTCATTTTGGCGGTTTCCATATTATAAGCCTAGTGGTAACCAATGACGCTAAAAGTGGATAGCGGCCAAAATTCACCATGTGGTTCTGTTTTTCATTAAACACACTCCGCTCAGTCAGTTTTTACTCAAATTGAAGGTTGCTGACAGGTCAAGTAGGTTGCAGAATTCAGCACTTAAGCCAACGCTTGACAAATCCTTTCTTCCTTTAGTCCGAAAACAGACCAGACGCAATTGACAGGTTGATGCATGACACGGGTAGTAACAGGCAACAGCACATCCAGGGACCTGACCAATTATGATTTCGGCATTGAGTCGAGAGTGCAAGATTTCTTGTCAGATATTTGAATAAGAGCGTGCTCATTCTCTTCCGTAAAGGAGCTGGAGGTTACTAACTAGTTGAGTGTTATCAAGAACTGTTAAAATATCAACCAGCATGAGATCATCCAGGAGTGCATCACAGGCGATTTGACTGAGATAGCGTCAATGCCTGCGTCAATGTCGGTCACAACAAAGCCATTGAATCTTTCTTACACAAAACTGCCAGTATCAGTGCCAACTTATCAGGACAACTCATTTGTCTTTGCTATATGCAATAGCTTTTCATATGCAACCATTCCTTCTTGTATCTCTCTCTTTTTTTTGTCTTTTCTGATCTTTCATAACCCAGTTGTCTCTGTACTGTTAACTCAACACCTGACTCAAGGTTTGTTTATTCTGAAAGATACTATTTATTTGGCGTGATAAAGTGTTTAAGAAAGTTTTTTGAAGGGGGTATACTTGAGCGTGCGTTGCTAGTGAAGACAGGTTTTAATCAAAATTCTCTTTTTTTACCCAGATATCGACGAATGTACTGCCTCTTCTCCCCTATGTAACGTCCATGCTCTATGCTCGAATGCTCTTGGGTCTTATAGCTGCAGATGCAAAGTTGGTTTTTCTGGAAACGGCAAAACTTGCTTGAGCCATACTTTGTAAAATTTTACCTTGCTGTGAACTATTTATTTTCGTTGAAATGATCGTTGATGCTAACAACACTCATACTTGCAATGTCCTTTCGCATGCGAAGAAATGCTTAGCATAAAGGTGAAATAATAGCGTCGTCAATTTTGACCATGTGTGTTGCAACATACTTTTATTTACAAACAACTGTTTATTTTCAGACATAAATGAATGTACTACAAACTCTCATAGCTGTGACGTCAACGCTGTTTGTCAAAATACCGTGGGCTCACACACGTGTTCATGTAAAGCTGGTTATGGGGGAAATGGAAACACATGTCACGGTAAGATGAGAGGGTCTCAATGTTTCCCAATTTGGACGGTTCACTGTTAAAGTTTAGAGCTTCTTAAGGTTGACGGTTATAAAGTGGAAACTTAATCCAAGAGTTAAAGAAAATAATAAGTTCTCTATAGATTAACAGTAACTGTTGTGTATTGGAGGGTCTTTCACTTATAAAATTTCTAAACAAATTTCAGTAAACAGGTAATAAGGTCTTGTCAGTGTAGGATCTAGAGAGAGTGGTTTTGAGAACATGGGAACTAGTTTTTCAACTTTGGAGATTCTTCAAGAGCCAGACGTCCGTGAAGATCAGCTGAAATAGTGACATTTGAAATACCCGTTAAATCTTTTTGACGGTTGACGGTAAAAACATTACCTTTTTCGACGGCTGACGGTTAGATTTCAGGCCGTATGCGCACGTGACGGCTTATAGTACACCCCACGTAGACCCTCTAACAACGGTTTCAAATAAATACCGAAAAAAAGACTGGCGACCATTCTGACCTCTCATCACTGTTCTGTACAATGTAGTAGCGTGGGCTCAGAATTACCAAGTTCCCTCTTACCATTAAAAAAAAAGCCGGGATATTTGGCTAATAAACAATTGTTCTTTACCTCAAAAGTAGTTGCTATGGAAAGGGATAACACTCTTTTTCTATTGCAGTAGAGGATACAGTGCATGGAATTTTTTTAAATAATTAAAGAAAGCACTTTTCAAAAATTGATCGTTTCTTCAGTCGTTCAAGCAACTTCAGGTAATGTTTTGAAATCCGTGTACAATATTTGGCGATTTCCTTTATTACGCAGAATTTAGAGCTGTATTTACAAACCTTGGTGCGAGTGGAAGACTAGGTCCAACTTCTCTTGGTAGTTACTACAGTGGTCGGCATCATGACGGTCAAGTTACTTTGGTCAGCGGTATCCAACAATGGACTGTACCATACACGGGTGACTACAGAATAGAGGCGATAGGAGCTGCAGGGGGTTACGACAGATATAGTAGTAGGGGACAATACCAGGGAAGAGGTGCTAGAATGAAAGGAACTTTTCGCTTATTAAAAGGCGAAACAATTCACATACTTGTTGGTCAAGAGGGTGGAATCAACACGCAAAGCCAAAGCTCCGGAGGCGGTGGAGGTACTTTTGTAGTGAGAGGAAGCATCACGCCTTTGATAATAGCTGGAGGAGGTGGTGGCATAGAAAATGCTTACTCTAGGCATCCAGGATGCGATGCTTCTACAGGGACAACAGGGAATCCTGGGTACAGGTCATGGTCAGGAGGGAGTGGTGGACAAGGAGCAAAGACAGCTGACAGCAGTAACTCAGGTGAGCTGAGTGTGTCAAGACGAGTAGGACCACCACAACAGCAATCTTCGCTAAATCTAAAATCTAACTGTATCCGCCTTCTTCAATATGGAGGCTAACCTCATCGACGGAGATCAAAGTCCTCACCGTTTATTCATATAAATTAAAACGTTCATCAAAGTAAAGGAGCTTCACAAATCAGCCTTAATAGCTGCTTAAGACCTTCTTGCCTTGTTTCCTCACGATTGCTCAAAAGAAGTGTAGGTTAAATTTGATTAACTTTCAAGAATTCATGAAATGAATTTGTATTTGTTATATTGTTCCTCACAATAAGAGTAGGTTTTAATGACGTTGACCAAATCTGCTGATTGAAATTGGTGGTATGCATTTCAATTAAACAAGTAAAAAGGCATATTAGTGACTCACATCGAGGCCTAAGTGATGTGATTACTTTTATCAACAGAATCTTAACTTTATTTGTTAAATGAAAAAGGCCTCAAGAAATCCACCTGGACATGTTACCTTTTGTTCCTCAGTGAAGAGTTACTGATAATAATGTTATTTATATTTTAGGTGGAGGCGGTGGTGGATTTTATTCCAGTGGAAGAAGCTCAACACAGTTCGGAGGTTCAATGGGGTATGGCGGAGAAGGAGGCAAAGGATTTCGTCAGGGAGGAGTGGGTGGAAGAGCCTTGTCTAACAATGCTGTTGGCGGGTTTGGAGGGGGCGGTGGCGCTTATGGATCGGGAGGAGGTGCTGGAGGTGGAGGAGGCTACTCTGGGGGAAGTAGTGGGGATAATGAGAATGACTCCTGTGGAGGAGGGGGAGGATCCTATAATACTGGAAAGAATCAGCAAAATGAATGCTGTTATAAAACAGCTGGACATGGTCAGGTGACCATAACATTCATATAGATTACAAACTGTAACTTAGCAAGTAGTGTAGTTTAACAAGTTCCTAAAATTTTAGAGCTTGGTATACTGGGGTATATAAGAGATAGTTGTTAATGTATTAAACACTTTACACTTAAATGAAGTAAAGGAGCGTAACGCTAATGATGGGGGGGACAAATAAATGACAGACATTCCAAGTTTCAATTAAGCGTTTTTTATCACTGTACTGACCATCGGTAGGATATGCCATTCTTTTGGACCAATTCCCGATATCAAATGCGCGTCTACCTTGTTGCTTTTAAAAAGTCAAGCTTTTATTAAGAACCAGTATCAAAACTAATATGATACTAACTAGAGTGCGCTAAGATTTCTACTCATTTTTTTTTTGGTTCTTTTATAGCATTTTGGGAGACATTTTCTTTCAGAGCGGAGGTTCCCTTTCATTTAATGATGGGTATCAAGCAATGTCATGTTTAATTCAAAGTTTGTTGAAGTCAGTTGTTGTTATACAGGGTCAAACGTGAGCGTACTTCCGAGCACCGAGATGGTATAAAACTGTAATTTCCTAAACTGCATTGACAGTCAATCCTTCCTGTAATTTCAGTCCCCGCCATAACAGAACCATTTGTATGGCAAGTGACTGAATCTTTAATATTCCACTAGACCGACAACAAAACCTTTCAAGACTCAAAGACCTCACTGAGTTTTTCTAAGCCGCCAGCCGAGGCAGAAGGCTTTATTAGGATGCTATTTTGCTTTGCCCTTTGCGGTTTCAACGCCCGCCGTTTATATATGTATTATTTTACATATTTACGTACAGCTATTGTACCTTATCTGACGTTACCGCATTTTAAGGCCTCAACCCTACGCGTCAAGACCGCAAGGTCATATGGGGGAACTGCGTCTATCAATTCCCATATTTTTACATTTTTAACGTGCTATGTAACCAGACTATTTTGAAAGGACAATGGCCGAACTCTCTTGAAAATTCCGTCACACGACGTAAGGGAAAGCAAACGACAGAAGCTATTTTAAGGTATCTAATCGGTCATAACAATATCACGGTTAATGCTATAAAACAGTATAAAACGTCACGAACGTTTTATTTTTGCGATTTTATGACATAAGAGATGCTTTGTGGCTAAGTTAAGTACAACTTTGCGGTCCTGTCGCGTTGGCTTTCTGACAACTTCACCCGAAAAATAGTACAATTGTCATATATAGAGCGTTTTAAGGAAAATGTAGTGAAAGAAAAGAAAGCGTAATGCAAAAGGAGAGTTCAATTGGCTTGGTACACCAACATGGCCGCCGTCAGGTCATGTGAAAACAGTCTATGTGTTAGTAGCTTCGTTCTTAGTCGAGTACTTTCTTTTCTTTTTCTACTGACGCCTTGACGGAAGCAAAGAGCTCTCTAAAACAATTATTCTTTTACATAGTAGAAGCAAACGCTTCCAAATCATGATCAATTTCAAATCGTTTGTTGGGCAAACTATTTTTGGGGGACGGTAAGAGAATCCAGCAAAACAGGGAGGGAATCACTGGAGTACATGAAAGCCCACCTTATACCGTCCCCTCACTGACGCTGTGGATACATAGTGGCCGGTAAATGTTTACCGTATGGTAATCTAATTTATGGCGAAAAGAAATGACGCTTGATCCTCACCTGTTGTCGTCCTTCAGTTTGGTTAGTACCAGTTGCTTTTTTTGTTTGCTTTTTACTGTAAAAGAAATATTTGCTCGCAAATAGGATTTTCATGGCTCTTCTTCTTATTGAGTAGATTTAATAAAATGACTAAGATAGTAGACGCGCTCTGATTGGCCGAGAGACTTTTCATGAGAGTATGTAAACATGGTTGTGACGCCAAGATGTTTTGCTTTTCGCGCGCTCATCACGCAAACACGAACTTGAAAAAGTTTTTGAGTTGAAAACTTGACAAGTTTACTTTATTTACCCATTCCGTCGTCGGCTAAAACTTGAAAAATCTTTACAAAACATGCTGTGTCAATTTTTTTTTCGCTTTAGCTGACATTCTTAGCGAGAAAAATCCGTATTTTAGAAAGCTTCTTTTTTGCAAAATAAAACTGATTACGCGCGCAAGACTTCGTGTACAAGACTTCGCGACTGGTGAGAATTTATCTTTTAATCAGTGCCATAACAAAGAGTATTGCGTTTTTTCTTGGGAACGTTTATCTATAAAAGCAATAGAAAACTTTTCTTTCCTGTATTTGCATAGCCTTATATAAACACTCGAGGGGTTGGGAGAATTCGAGACATAACTGTCTCGAATTCTCACAACCCCTTTAGTGTTTATATCAGGCTACGCTAAGACGGAAAACATTTTCTATTGCTTAATTATGTCCGTGGGGGCCTGTGGGGTGGCTTTTATTAACATTACAGCCGATACCCTTTAGGAATTCTTGTAAAAAACAAATTTGGCTGGGGTTTTGTCCGTTGCCGTTTACCCCAATTGTTGAATTTGCCAAGTAAACATAGCTCAGGCAAGCTGAGGCAGTATTTTGGGTTGTGTTAATATTTTGTTAGGGAGAAAAGGCATAAATTTTACTTTTTTTGTCGTTTATGTGTCGGCTTCAGGGTAAGCGCGCGTTATCATGGTTATGGTAGGCAGTTTCAGTGTTAACCAATAGGATCAACGATTGGCCGAAGAAACAACAAAAATACTCAGGAGTCATTCTTTCGCCAGTTCGTAGTATAAAAGCGCTAACAGTTAAAAACTGGAGAATGAATAGTAGAAAATACTTTAACTATTGCCCCTCAATTTTGCAAAGATATGGCATGCTTGTGTTTATATTTTGGTAAAACATCCGTTACTGCAACCATAGATACAAATGCCTTCATATAACAATGCCCTTCCCTGACAGTCACAATACCTTGGACAAGTACGGCAGTAACATCTTTAATGAATGCTTGTACCAACGGACTTACTTCAAAGAACACTACAAAAAAATAATAATTACTTTAGTCTAACCCCTCGACAATCGATCACGTGTAGTGCTCCGGTGGACACAACGACACCATAGGTACTAGATATTAATTATCAAATGCCAGCTCACGTTATCATGACCTTTCACATCCTGGCAGCAGTTCTTCTCGAAGTCGAGAAACCTTTCGATGTACTTCCGACTAATATCCGCTTCTTTCTGGCCAATAAGGTACCTCATAAGGCTCCAAAAAGTGTCATTTTTGTCCGTCACTGACAGCGTAGCATGAGGTAATAAAGCACAAAAGCATCGCAGCGCAGTCAGTATCAAACACTCCTTCATCGACAATATTTAGAATCAACGAGTTCAGTGACCTCCTCCGAAGAAAAAGGGTAAGGTCGTAATCTGGATTTTGAAATAATTACCTTCATCGGGGGCAAAGATTTTAGATTCCATCCTCAATCATCTACTTAAGAACCAAAAGGTTACATTTTCTTAAACTATTAACTAAAATAACCAGATGTAGAAACAGCAAATTTGTTGGTACAGCTATTCATTTGACTGCCTGCATGGTAATTCTATTTCGTGCTCCTATTACGGATTAAAAGGCACGGCTTTAATAAAGAAAAAAATAAGTAACTAAAAAAGGTATCTAACAATTTTGAAAACAAATGTTCAAGCGCTAGTATTTCTGCGACCTTTTTATGAACGACTTGGTCTTGCATACCAATGTTGAAATAATGATTTGCGTCAAAAATCGTCGTTGCAATTCGTCCCGTATAACACCTGAAGGCTGTCCTGGTGGTTCTACACTTTCCGTGTATGTATATAGTCCTATTTGATAATTCAGCAGTACCTTTCTTTGATATCCTACTGTTATATCTTAAATGACGCCATTACGAGCTATCACCATCTTGAAACATCCGGAGGCGAATTATGGGATCATGCAGGAATGACCTCACCTTTTTTTGTTCGCTCGCGTAAATCATGATTGAAAGTAGAACATCGAATAGTCCGAAAAAAGTGCCAGTTCTTTCCGGGGAGTATTTCATAGTAAGATAGTGCAATGAAAAAAGGTTCTCTAAATTGGACAATCATTTGGGTTTTGTTTCCATATTTATTGTTATTCCAAAGTCCCGCACGTATTGGAAATGAA